>JBAKBP010004054.1:86247-142379 GCA_037953745.1 Lithodes maja
TCAAGAATATAACTGAAATGCAAAATTTTGCCGGCATCTTTGCTCTGTCTCTGCCAGCAGAATCATTGACAGGAGATAGATGACCCTGGGCCAGAAAAGTTTTCCTGTCTGCCCTTACAATTCCTATTTCTTTTTTATGCTTGACGGTAAAATAGCTCTTGGGGTTTGTCACAGTCTTGCCTAATATTTTGTTGCTGAAAAACCTGAAACGTCGTGTTTAACACACAAATCTTTAGGCGATCTTCTGTTGTCCAACGTGAGTTGGTGGAATTGGGAGCGATCGGAAATACTTTGATGCAAGATTTGGAATAAGCATAACATTCTACTCCTATTGCATAGTTCTGGTAATGCTAGCCCTATTTCTGCCAGCTAGGACTAGCGTTACCAGAACTTTGCATTAGGAGTAGTTTTTTATGCTGATTTAAAAGATGCACCTAGAAATTGGATGAATTTTCAGAGAAAGGAAATATGGTCAACTTTATCATTTCTTTTTAACATATTTGGCTTTACCACTTCCATTTTTTTTTCAGTTATACGAAGCATGACCTAGCTATACGACGCATTATACGAAGCATGACAGCGAGAGAGAGAGTGTGTAACTCTCTCTCTCTCTCTCACACAAACACACACACTGTGTCTGTCTCTCTCTCTCTCACCCACACTGTGTCTGCTCTCTCTCTCTCTCTCTCTCTCTCTCTCTCTCTCACATACACACACACTGTGTCTGTCTCTCTTTCTCTCTGAGTCAAAGATTTTTTAGCTAACGTCTTGCCCATAATCAGCAGCAATGAGCGCACTCACGCTGTCCTGTTAAAGAAATCGAGTTGTCAATAATTTTTCAACGACATCTTTCACCCACAAAAATATAGGAGAGAGATTGTTTGTCGAGAAAGCTGATTTATTCGAAGAGTGACTCCCCATCATTTCTCGATGACTGCTGAGGAAATGTTCGAGGGCGTCTCACAGGAAAATTGCCTTCCCCGTGAGAAAGAGAGAGAGAGAGAATACTCTCTCTCTGTCTCTCTCACACACACACACACAGTGTGTCTGTCTGTGTATGTCTGTCTGTCTCTCTCTCTCTCTCCTCTCTCTCCTAGAGAGAGACTACCTGGCCGGGCTGCTGCGGCTTCGCCACTGTACGGGTCCCTGTCGTGATTTTAACACACAAATCTTTACGCGATCTTCTGCTGTTCAACGTGAGTTGGTGGAATTTGAGTTAGTGGTGAACCTTTTTTCAGAAGGGTCTAAATTTTTGTGGGTGAAAGATGTCGTGGAAAAATTACAAGCAATCTTTTTACGAGGAAGCTAAATTTGTCGATACAATTGTAAAAACTAGGACAAATAAAAGAAAAACATGAAAAATTCCATTTTATTTTCCGATTTACATTATACGAAGCATGACCTAGTTATACGACGAATTATACGAAGCACCACAGTACCAGTTACTCCCATTAATTTTTGGTCACTTTATCCTAATGTTAAGAAAGTGGAGGATATAGGTGACTAAATAGCAAATAACCAATATATAACCCCCACAAAGGATATAATCCCACAAAAATGTTAGACATTTTGTATCAGTGCTAACATTTTTGTGGGATTATTTTTGGTGAGTCGTCTGACTGGGGTATGACACATTATACGAAGCATGACCTAGGACAGTATACGACGCATTATACGAAACATGACCTAGCTATACGACGCATTATACGAAGCATGACAGCGAGAGAGAGAGTGTGTAACTCTCTCTCTCTCTCTCTCACACAGTGTCTGTCTGTCTCTCTCTCTCTCTCTCTCTCTCTCACATGCACACACACTGTGTCTGTCTCTCTCTCTCTCTCTCTGAGTCAAAGATTTTTTAGCTAACGTCTTGCCCATAATCAGCAGCAATGAGCGCGCTCATGCTGTCCTGTTAAAGAAATCGAGTTGTCAATAATTTTTCCACGACATCTTTCACCCACAAAAATTTAGGAGAGATGTGTCTGTCTGTCTGTCTCTCTCTGTCTCTCTCTCTGAGTCAAAGATTTTTTTAGCTAACGTATTGCCCATAATCAGCAGCAATGAGTGCGCTCACGATGTCCTGTTAAAGAAATCGAGTTGTCAATTATTTTTCCACAACATCTTTCACCAACAATTTTGTACTAGTGCTAACATTTTTGTGGGATTATTTTTGGCGAGTCGTCTGACTGGGGTACGACACATTATACGAAGCATGACCTAGGACAGTATACGACGCATTATACAAAGCATGACCTAGCTATACGACGCATTATACAAAGCATGACAGCGAGAGAGAGAGTGTGTAACACTCTCTCTCTCTCTCTCTCACACACACACACACACTGTCTGTCTCTCTCTCTCTCTCTGAGTCAAAGATTTTTTAGCTAACGTCTTGCCCATAATCAGCAGCATTGAGTGCGCTCACGCTGTCCTGTTAAAGAAATCGAGTTGTCAATTATTTTTCCACGACATCTTTCACCCACAAAAATTAGGAGAGATGTGTCTGTCTCTCTCTCTCTCTCTCTCTCTGAGTCAAAGATTTTTTAGCTAACGTTTTGCCCATAATCAACAGCAATGAGCGCGCTCACGCTGTCCTGTTAAAGAAATCGAGTTGTCAATTATTTTTCCATCGAAAAGCGATGCCAGGCTGTCTCTCGGATGGCCGTATAGGCCCCGGTAAACGACGCAGTATACGAAGCATGGCCTCGGTAAACGACGCAGTATACGAAGCATTGCCTCGGTAAACGACGCAGAATACGAAGCATGACCTCGGTAAACGACGCAGTATACGAAGCATGAGCTAGGTATACGATTGAGGGAGAGTAGCCATTTGAATTTTCAGATTGCAACACAGCAATGTTGTCTGAAGGAGGGGTCCTCCTGCGGAACAGAAAGGCGAGAGGGCTCATCCCCTCTTCCTTGGAAGAAGCCAGAGACATGTGGCTTATCGTCACCTTCTTGCCTTCCCGCTTCTCAGCAGCATTTTTTTGGTTGGCCATCACCACCTCGTCCCAGATTATCAGAGAAGTCCCTAGCCGTCATCGAGAAATGAGGGAGAGTCGCTTTTCGAAAAAATTTGGCCCCGGTAAACGACGCAGTATACGAAGCATGGCCTTGGTAAACGACGCAGTATACGAAGCATGGCCTCGGTAAACGACGCAGTACACGAAGCATGGCCTCGGTAAACGACGCAGTATACAAAGCATCGCCTCGGTAAACGACGCAGTATACGAAGCATGGCCTCGGTAAACGAAGCATGACCTCGGTGAACGACGCAATATACGAAGCATGACCTCGGTTTGGGTGTTTTTTCGTGGAGGCGATCATAGACATGTGCGCCTGTATATATATATATAATTTTCCTAAGGCCCACAAATATGAGCCAATTGCCAGGTATAAAATGCGGCCCTCACACAGTAAACTAAATGCACAGTAGCAACATTTACTATCCGTAATCAAAAATTTAGGCTAAATGCCAGTACTAAAACAAATAGTTACGGTAGCATAGTTTACCCCTAAAATTATTTTCAGAGCGCTTTTCTTTCATGCGATTGCGTTTTTATATTAATCATATCAATCTGGCTAGTTTCTCAATTTCAACTGACCGATTAGGTTAAGAATATATTTTAATACTTATTATAATTATACAGAAGTCTGCAAGAAACCCAGATGTGCACATATGAAATTTTCTTAACCCGTGGAGCCCCGGCTAGTTTTGTAATGTTTGTTCACCAGAACCCGGCCGGTTTTCAAAAAATGGTTTTATTCCAGAAACAATAGCGAATGGGTTAGGAATGAAGGAAAAACCACGAAAAACCGCTCAAAAAGCTTAAAGAATGGTCCTACAGAGCCCCCGAAAACGTATTTTACAAGAGTAAAAAATTGAAGGCAATTACCCCAAAAAACCAGGTTATTGAGCGCTCACGCGCTCGCACGTGGACTTTGAGAGTTTTCAACCATCGGCACGGTTGCGTGGGATACGTACACAGTTCCCATACAATTCTGAGCCCTCTCGAGTGGCTACACCTGAGGTTACGGTCGGAGCAATTAGGGTGACTCGTCAGACGCGTCGCTGGGGCTGTGTGTTACATACATCCCCGATGCGTCAGACGCGTCGCTGGGGCTGTACGGGTTAATATTGAATTTCCCTGCATGTAAAGTTGCCTTCGCTGACGACCCATGGCTTTAATCAAAGGCTGTGATTACATAATCATAATCAAATCATAATCAAAAGTTAAGCAACAGGTATAATCATAATCAAATCATAATCAAATATGAAGCTGCAGCTTTAATCATAATCAAATCATAATCGTATTTTTCTTCATAATAATCAATGATTAAAATGTGATTATTGTGATTATTTCATTGTATTTTCCATGTAGCAATTCTATTTCTCCTAAATAAATTAGCCAATTTCATATATATAAATAATGTTCCAGGTCCAAGCATGTTTGCAAAGCATTAAATTAAGGGACTCTCAATTTAAATTAACACATAAGTGAGTAATGTTCTGTATAACAAAACCAATAAAACCTCTTATACAAAATGTATGTTTTTTTTTATAACAATAGTTTGTAAGTGATTTAAATACAGTGTAGTTATTTATATTACTCGACTGTGGTCTACCAATATGTGCTACCAGACGCAAGCCGCCATCTAAACTATAACTTTTGTAGTTTAGCCACCTTCGGAGACACAGGGTCCCAACCCAGGGTCCGAAGTAGGATAACACCGGACGGTAGTGTTGGAAATTGAATGCAGTCTCACCTCTCCGACCCCGCAGTCTCACCTCTCCGACCCTATTTCAATAAAGCATTTGTTCATATTGTGATAATACAAATGTAACAAAGGACTAGCTGATATTTGCATTTCATTACAGGATATGAAAATAAAAACAAGTATTTTGTAATATTTTGTTTATTTTCATCCTTCATTCTACAGCATCAAAACATCCCATTGGTGAGTTGTTTGCCCGTTGAAGCTGGATTTCATTTCAAACACTCCAATTAATATGATGTAGGCATCTTGTACTATCGTCGGAGATACTCCACAGTCACTTGGAATCACTGGGAATCACCAGGAATCACCTGGATCAAACCAACCACAGTCCTCTGATATCATCTTTAAGTATTATGACTGTATTCATACATCATTACAGACATTAATATAATACGATAAGTCTGTATTATTATGTACCGTAAGGTCATAATATCAATGCTTACTATACTTTAAGAAAAAAATATATTTAAACTATTGTCTAAATAGTGGATAGTTAATCGTTCCCACCTTCTTGTTTTCATTCATTACCGAGTTCTGTAATATTTCATACGATTACCTAATATAGGTAACACTTATAGGTTGTGTTAGTTTGCTTAGGTTAGGTCAGGGGAGTTGCAGAGCTTCTAGATTATTAACCGGCGACTACAACGGCCCCTAAACAACCAAGCCATGATTCCGTTGGCTTTGATCAAAGTCTACCCCGGTGACTACAACGCCCCTCGAAGTAGTAATCCACAAGTCCACTCTCCACCACCAAGCGAACTTGACATTACAAAACACATACAAACACGTCTCCACCACTCTCGTTATGTTAGGTAAGGGGAGTTGCAGAACTTGTAGACTACAAGTAGGGTATTGTAACATTGACCATACATTGTTCACATTATTAATTACCTCACCTACCGTAATTTCCTTCTCTACACACAATCACTGGGTGAATACAATGTCTTGTGGGAAATTGTACATCCACTGTGAGGCTCCAGGCATGTGTTTGACCCTATAATTGAAATTATTTTTTTCCTCAAGTATGTCTCTTGTAGGCTATAACTACAGTCCTCTAATATCATTAAGTATTATGACTGTATTCATACATCATTTCAGACATTAATATAATACGATAAATAAGTCTGTATTATTATGTACCGTAAGGTCATAATATCAATGCTTACTATACTTTAAAAAACAAATATATTTAAACTATTGTCTAAATAGCGGTTAGTTAATCGTTCCCACCTTCTTGTTTTCATTCGTTACCGAGTTCTGTAATATTTCATACGATTACCTAATATAGGTAACACTTATAGGTTGTGTTAGTTTGCTTAGGTTAGGTCAGGGGAGTTGCAGAGCTTCTAGATTATTAACCCGGCAAGCGCGATAGGCCTCACGGAAGGCTTCCTATAGGGAACGCGATAGGCCTCACGGAAGCAAGACCATAAAAAAAGTTTCCAAAAAAAAAAAGGGCCTATCAAAACAAAGGAATTTGTCTCTAGGTGAGATAATTCCCCTCCAGTACTCATCCATGTAAATCTCACCCACCCCCCTCCCCTCCTTCCCCACCTTATTCCCCCCTCCCTCCCCTCCTCAATTATCACCTATTTTCCCTCTTATTATCATCATTTATCGGTTATTTTTCTCTCCCGCGATAATGTAGCACAAGTGGGTTGCAGAAAAGATCGATATGTAACACCCAGACACCAGCCCACACCGCCCCGCTCGTCTCAGTTACCTCACAGACAGCGAGAGAGGAGGGTTGCCTGTAGCTCTCTCTCGCCTGACATTACGACCGGGTGGCCAATATCTTCGTTTTTCACCACCCAAATGCTTTTCCCACTTATTTTAGCACTCTTGAAGGTTCATATATACATCATATATGTAAAATAAAAGCATACCGAAAACAAATAATGGTCTATATTGTAAATATAACGAATTCTGTCAGAATCCAAGGCTAGAAATGCACAAATAACTACCCTAGCCCCTAGGTCTATTTAGCGCTTACCGGGTTTAACCGGCGACTACAACGGCCCCTAAACAACAAAGCCATGATTCCGTTGGCTCAAAGTCTACCCCGGCGACTACAACGCCCCTCGAAGTAGTAATCCACAAGTCCACTCTCCACCACCAAGCGAACTTGACATTTCAAAACACATACAAACACGTATCCACCACTCACGTTATGTTAGGTAATGGGAGTTGCAGAGCTTGTAGACTACAAGTTGGGTATTGTAACATTGACCATACATTGTTCACATTATTAATTACCTCACCTACCGTAATTTCCTTCTCTACACACAATCACTGGGTGAATACAATGTCTTGTGGGAAATTGTACATCCACTGTGAGGCTCCAGGCATGTGTTTGACCCTATAATTGAAATTAATTTTTCGAAAAATATAGGCCCCGGTAAACGACACAGTATACGAAGCATGGTCTCGGTAAACGACGCCGAAAGCGACGCATGGCCTCGGTAAACGACGCAGTATACGAAGCATGGCCTCAGTGAACGACGCGGTAAACAACGCATGGCCTCGGTAAACGACGCCGTAAGCGACGCATGGCCTCGGTAAACAACGCTGTATACAAAACATGGCCGCGGTAAACGACACATGGCCTCGGTAAACGACGCGGTAAACGATGCATGGCTTCGGTAAACGACGCGGTAAACGACGTGGTAAACGACATATGGCCTCGTTAAACGACACGGTAAACGACGCATGGCCTTGGTAAACGACGCAGTATACGAAGCATGAGCTAGGCATACGATTGAGGGAGAGTAGCCAATTGAATTTTCAGATTGCAACACAGCAAATTTGTGTAAAGGAGGGGTCCTCCTGCGGAACAGAAAGGCGAGAGGGCTCAACCCCTCTTCCTTGGAAGAAGCCAGAGACATGTGGCTCATCGTCACCTTCTTGCATTCCCGCTTCTCTGCAGCATTTTTTGGTTGGCCATCACCACCTCGTTCCAGAGTATCAGAGAAGTCCCTAGCCGCCATCGAGAAATGATGGAGAGTCGCTTTCGAAAAATTTAGGCCCCGGTAAACGACACAGTATACAAAGCATGGCCTCGGTAAATGACGCCGTAAACGACGCATGGCCTCGGTAAACGAAGCAGTATACAAAGCATGTCCTCGGTAAACGATGCATGGCCTCGGTAAACGACGCGGTAAACGACGCATGGCCTCGGTAAACGACGCGGTAAACGATGCATGGCCTCGGTAAACGACGAGGTATGCCAAGCATGGCCTCGGTAAACGATGCAGTAAACGACTCATGGCCTCGGTAATCGACGCTGTATACGAAGCATGAGCTAGGTATACGATTGAGGGAGAGTAGCCATATGAAATTTCAGATTGCAACACAGCAAAGTTGTCTGAAGGAGGGGTCCTCCTGCGGAACAGAAAGGCGAGAGGGCTCATCCCCTCTTCCTTGGAAGAAGCCAGAGACATTTGGCTTATCGTCACCTTCTTGCCTTCCCGCTTCTCAGCAGCATTTTTTTGGTTGGCCATCACCACCTCGTCCCAGAGTATCAGAGAAGTCCCTAGCCGTCATCAAGAAATGATGGAGGCGCTTTTCGAAAAATTTAGGCCCCGGTAAACGACGCAGTATACGAAGCATGGCCTCGGGAAACGACGCAGTATTCGAAGCATTGCCTCGGTAAACAACGCAGTATACGAAGCATGGCCTCGGTAAACGACGCATGGCCTCGGTAAACGATGCAGTATACGAAGCATGTCCTCGGTAAACGACGCAGTATACGAAGCATGGCCTCGGTGAACAACGCAGTATACGAAGCATGGCCTCGGTAAATGACGCAGTATACGAAGCATGGCCTCGGTAAACGACGCAGTACACGAAGCATGGCCTCGTTAAACGACGCAGTATACGAAGCATGGCCTCGGTAAACGACGCATGGCCTCGGAAAATGACGCAGTATACAAAGCATGGCCTCGGTAAACGACGCATGGCTTCGGTAAACGACGCAGTATATGAAGCATGTCCTCGGTATACGATGCATGGCCTCGGTAAACGACGCGGTAAACGACGCATGGCCTCGGTAAACGACGCGGTAAACGATGCATGGCCTCGGTAAACGACGCAGTATACGAAGCATCTATCTATCTATCTATCTATTGCCTGACGCCGTGATCCCCGAAGGGGTGGCCACGAACGAACCGCCCCCATGCACCTCTGTCCCCAGTCAGTCGATGCCCCTCCCCCCAACCAGCACCGCCTTCATTCATGTAGTTCCTCACTCCATCCTTCCACCTCATATTCGGTCTACCTCTCCCCCTCTGTCCCTCCACCTCGCTCTCGTACACCCTCTTAGTCATTCTCTCGCTTTCCATACGTTCCATATGGCCGAACCATCTCAAGTTGTTCCTTTTCACACTTTTTATACGAAGCATGGCCTCGGTAAACGACGCGGTAAACGACTAATGGCCTCGGTAATCGACGCAGTATCCGAAGCATGATCTAGGTATACGATTGAGGGAGAGTAGCCATTTGAATTTTCAGATTGCAACACAGCAAAGTTGTCTGAAGGAGGGGTCCTCCTGCGGAACAGAAAGGTGAGAGGGCTCATCCCCTCTTCCTTGGAAGAAGCCAGAGACATTTGGCTTATCGTCACCTTCTTGCCTTCCCTCTTCTCAGCAGCATTTTTTTGGTTGGCCATCACCACCTCGTCCCAGAGTATCAGAGAAGTCCCTAGCCGTCATCAAGAAATGATGGAGAGTCGCTTTTCGAAATATTTAGTTCCTGGTAAACGACGCAGTATACGAAGCATGGCCTCGGTAAACGACGCAGTATACGAAGCATAGCCTCGGTAAACGATGCAGTATACGAAGCATGGCCTCGGTAAACGACGAATGGCCTCGGTAAACAAACGCAGTATACGAAGCATGGCCTCGGTAAACGATGCATGGCCTCGGTAAACGACGCAGTATACGAAGCATGGCCTCGGTAAACGACGCAGTATACGAAGCATAGCCTCGGTAAACGACGCAGTATACGAAGCATGGCCTCGGTAAACGACGCAGTATACGAAGCATGGCCTCGTTAAACGACGCAGTATACGAAGCATGGCCTCAGTAAACGACGCATGGCCTCGGTAAACGACGCAGTATACGAAGCATGGCCTCATTAAACGACGCAGTATACGAAGCATGGCCTCGGAAAACGACGCAGTATACGAAGCATTAGCTAGGTATACGATTGAGGGAGAGTAGCCATTTGAATTTTCAGATTGCAACACAGCAAAGTTGTCTGAAGGAGGGGTCCTCCTGCGGAACAGAAAGGCGAGATGGCTCATCCCCTCTTCCTTGGAAAAAGCCAGAGACATGTGGCTTATCGTCACCTTCTTGCCTTCCGGCTTCTCAGCAGCAGTTTTTTGGTTGGCCATCACCACCTCGTCCCAGAGTATCAGAGAAGTCCCTAGCCGTCATCGAGAAATGATGGAGAGTCGCTTTTCGAAAAATTTAGGCCCCGGTAAACGACGCAGTATACGAAGCATGGCCTCGGTAAACGACGCAGTATACGAAGCATGGCCTCGGTAAACGACGCAATATACAAAGCATGGCCTCGGTAAACGACGCAGTATACGAAGCATGGCCTCGGTAAACGACGCAGTATACGAAGCATGGCCTCGGTAAACGAAGCATGACCTCGGTGAACGACGCAATATACGAAGCATGACCTCGGTTTGGGTGTTTTTTCGTGGAGGCGATCATAGACAAGTGCGCCTGTATATATATATATAATTTTCCTAAGGCCCACAAATATTATTATGTTCCTTCCAACAACCAACTATACTCCTAAAATCGATTAATGAAATTTACAAACACATGTGGCAGTCCGTGGATTCGAATCCTGGATGCTCACACCGAAAATCAACACCTTATGCATCGCACCACGAAGACAGTTGATATGAGCCAATTGCCAGGTATAAAATGCGGCCCTCACACAGTAAACTAAATGCACAGTAGCAACATTTACTATCCTTAATACAAAATTTAGGCTAAATGCCAGTACTAAAACAAATAGTTACGGTAGCATAGTTTACCCCTAAAAATATTTTCAGAGCGCTTTTCTTTCATGCGATTGCGTTTTTATATTAATCATATCAATCTGGCTAGTTTCTCACTTTCAACTGACCGATAAGGTTAAGAATATAATATTTTAATACTTATTATAATTATACAGATGTCTGCAAGAAACCCAGATGTGGACATACGAAATTTTCTTGATATTGAATTTCCCTGCATGTAAAGTTGCTTTCGCTGACGACCCATGGCTTTAATCAAAGGCTGTGATTACATAATCATAATCAAATCATAATCAAAAGTTAAGCAACAGGTATAATCATAATCAAATCAAAATCAAATATGAAGCTGCAGCTTTAATCATAATCAAATCATAATCATATTTTTCTTCATAATAATCAATGATTAAAATGTGATTATTGTGATTATTTCATTGTATTTTCTATCTATCTATCTATTGCCTGACGCCGTGATCCCCGAAGGGGTGGCCACGAACGAACCGCCCCCATGCACCTCTGTCCCCAGTCAGTCGACGCCCCTCCCCCCAACCAGCACCGCCTTCATTCATGTAGTTCCTCACTCCATCCTTCCACCTCATATTCGGTCTACCTCTCCCCCTCTGTCCCTCCACCTCGCTCTCGTACACCCTCTTAGTCATTCTCTCGCTTTCCATACGTTCCATATGGCCGAACCATCTCAAGTTGTTCCTTTTCACACTTTCCAGCACATCTACCTCCACACCACACCTCCTTCTTACTTCCTCATTAGTCTGTCTATCCCTCCATGTAATTCCGCACGCACTCCTTAAGTAATTCATTTCCACTGCTCTCACTCTTGGTCTGAGTCTCTCAACCAACGTCCATGCTTCGCTTCCGTAAGTCAGTGTCGGGATTACCACACTGTCATGCAAGGACTTCTTCACTTCCATACTGACCACCCTATTTCTTGTTACTGCTTTTAGCGTTCCTACAACCCTCTTCCCCTGTTGTACCCTCTCCCGCACCTCTTCATCCATAGTCCCATCTTTACTCAACACACTGCCCAGATACTTAAAAGAGTTGACGATCTCCATAGCCTGACCGTTCAGCTTCACCTCACACTCTGTGACTTCACCACTTTCGAAGACCATAACCTTCCATGTAGCAATTATATTTCTCCTAAATAAATTAGCCAATTTCATATATATATATAAATTATGTTCCAGGTCCAAGCATGTTTGCAAAGCATTAAATTAAGGGACTATCAATTTAAATTAACACATAAGTGAGTAATGTTCTGCATAACAAAACCAATAAAACCTCTTATACAAAATGTATGTTTTTTTTTATAACAATAGTTTGTAAGTGATTTAAATACAGTGTAGTTATTTATATTACTCGACTGTGGTCTACCAATATGTGCTACCAGACGCAAGCCGCCATCTAAACTATAACTTTTGTAGTTTAGCCACCTCCGGAGACACAGGGTCCCAACCCAGGGTCCGAAGCAGGATAACACCGGACGGTAGGGTTGGAAATTGAATGCAGTCTCACCTCTCCGACCCCGCAGTCTCATCTCTCCGACCCTATTTCAATAAAGCATTTGTACATATTGTGATAATACAAATGTAACAAAGGACTAGCTGATATTTTCATTTCATTACAGGATATAACAATAAAAACAAGTATTTTGTAATATTTTGTTTATTTTCATCCTTCATTCTACAGCATCGAAACATCCCATTGGTGAGTTGTTTGCCCGTTGAAGCTGGATTTAATTTCAAACACTCCAATTAATAAGATGTAGGCATCTTGTACTATCGTCGGAGATACTCCACAGTCACTTGGAATCACTGGGAATCACCAGGAATCACCTGGATCAAACCAGGAATGAAGTGCGAGTTATTGAAAATTTGAACATTTCGGATTACTGTAATATAGGAATCACTGGGAATTAGATAGGAGTCACTGGGAGTCACCTAGCATCACTGGGATTTGTTAGGAATGAGATGCAAGTATGCCAGGCATGGCCCCCATTGTGTGTTTGACCCTAAAATTGAAATTAATTTTCCTCAAGTATATCTCTTGTAGGCTATAACTACAGTCCTCTAATATCATCATTAAGTATTATGACTGTATTCATACATCATTTCAGACATTAATATAATACGATTAGTCTGTATTATTATGTACCGTAAGGTCATAATATCAATGCTTACTATACTTTAACCCTTCTTTAGCGGCGTGCAACATAAGTCGAGTTAAATTAAGCTGGACTATGTGGCGGTGCTCGACATATATCGTGTGGCAATTTCAGCACGTAATGTTGCTGAGAGAGAGAGACAAGTGGTGGCAGGAGAGTAGCGAGCGTATGACTGCTCCAGACCACCGCGGCGAACCTACTGACACGAATCCCACCTCCTCCCTCCCTCTCTCACTCGCTATATACGGAATTGTATGGGGAAAGTGCCTAATTACATGCTTTTTGCACTCGCGTTGCACGTTTTTTGCAAGAAAACTAGCCATCATAAAAGGATCGTTATGGTGTCATTCGAAAGCTCTGTTTATGCCTTTTCAGGGATAGATACTTGTTTTACGTTCTGGGTCTTATTTAGGCATGAAAATGATCACGTAAACAGCCCTATTTTGGGTAAAAACACCCCGCTGGTGGCTACATATTATATACCGCATAGGCCGCTCTTTAAGTGTTAAGAAACAAATATATTTAAACTATTGTCTAAATAGTGGATAGTTAATCGTTCCCACATTCCTGTTTTCATTCGTTACCGAGTTCTGTAATATTTCATACGATTACCTAATATAGGTAACACTTATAGGTTGTGTTAGTTTGCTTAGGTTAGGTCAGGGGAGTTGCAGAGCTTCTAGATTATTAACCGGCGACTACAACGGCACCAAAACAACAAAGCCATGATTCCGTTGGCTCAAAGTCTACCCCGGCGACTACAACGCCCCTCGAAGTAGTAATCCACAAGTCCACTCTCCACCACCAAGCGAACTTGACATTTCAAAACTCATACAAACACGTATCCACCACTCTCGTTATGTTAGGTAAGGGGAGTTGCAGAGCTTGTAGATTACAAGTAGGGTATTGTAACATTGACCATACATTGCTCACATTAATAATTACCTCACCTACCGTAATTTCCTTCTCTACACACAATCACTGGGTGAATACAATGTCTTGTGGGAAATTGTACATCCACTGTGAGGCTCCAGGCATGTGTTTGACCCTATAATTGAAATTAATATTTCCTCAAGTATGTCTCTTGTAGGTTATAACTACAGTCCTCTAATATCATCATTAAGTATTATGACTGTATTCATACATCATTTCAGACATTAATATAATACGATAAGTCTGTATTATTATGTACCGTAAGGTCATAATATCAATGCTTACTATACTTTAAGAAACAAATATATTTAAACTATTGTCTAAATAGTGGATAGTTAATCGTTCTCACCTTATTGTTTTCATTCGTTACCGAGTTCTGTAATGTTTCATACGATTACCTAATATAGGTAACACTTATAGGTTGTGTTAGTTTGCTTAGGTTAGGTCAGGGGAGTTGCAGAGCTTCTAGATTATTAACCCGTAAATGGCGGCAAAGCTCATAAGAGGTTTTACTGGGCGACGGCGGCAAAGCTCTTAAGAGGGCGGTTTTTAAACATGCACCAAAACCGCAGGCTTTAACCCAGGCGGCTGAAAATTGGTGCGTGAGTAGTACTACATGGCACCTCTCGCCACCACCCCCACACACACCACAGTCTCGCGCGTACAGTCAGATTCTGATTTTTTATCATGGAGCCTACACGTCCCTCTCCCGCGCGCCCTTCTGACACGACTGGGCCTCCTTCAGGTAGTGTTAGTGCCAGTGGAAGGCGGAGAGTGGCTGCCCAAAGGGACTCATACCTCCACGATTACAGTAGTGACTCGGAGGAAGATGTTTGTGCCCCCCAAAAGGCACGTAAGGCACATAAAAGTGGTACGGTACGTGCCCAAAGATCACTGGCCTTTCCCGATGTCAGTGCGCCTTCTACTGCTACCAGTACCACCTCTATCACCCACGCCGCCTCTACAGGAGGGCCTTCTGCATCAGGAGGAGGCCGCCCTAGGGACGCAGGACCTGCGGGGGTGACTTGCAAGAAAAGCAAGCCTGCCTCTACCACCATTGTGCCACCACGGGCCACTCCTGCCCATGCCCCTGCCCCTGTCCCTGCCCCTGCAGCCGCTGCCGCCTCTGCAACTGCTCCTGCCACTGCCCCTGCCGCCGCACGGAGAAAAGGGACGGGGGTGGGCAAGAAAAGCAAGCCTGCTCTACCACCATTGTGCCACCACTCACCACCCCTACCCATGCCCCTGCCCCTGTCCCTGCCCCTGCAGCCGCTGCCGCCTCTGCAACTGCTCCTGCCAGTGCCCCTGCCGCCGCACGGAGAAAAGGGACGGGGGTGGACAAGAAAAGCAAGCCTGCCTCTACCACCATTTTGCCACCACGGGCCGCCCCTGCCCCTGTCCCTGCCCCTGCAGCCGCCATCGCCCCTGCCAGTGCCCCTGCTCCTGCCCCTGCTGCCACAGGGACAAAAAGGAAGGTGAAGGGGAAGAAAACACCGCATGCCTCTACCCCCATCGTGCCACCACAGGCCGCCCCTGCCACCGCCCTTGCAGCCGCCACAGCTGGCCCTTCCTGGCATCCTGGCCTTTACTGGCAGTTCCGCCCCTGTCCAGAGAACGCCTATGAGAGTATGGCAGAGGAATCCCCTGATGCCCTCGAAATATGCCTCCCTGCTATTCGGTGCCGAAGGGGATTGTAGTGATGGGGATTTTGACGGCGATGAGAGGGATTTGGGAGTCGTGGACACTGATAGTGAGTCAGCGGCCGAGGTTGGGAATGAGGAAGGGCGTTCGTCGTCTGAGGAGGACGACGACGAAATCCTTTATCGGGACCACGACAGTGACATATCCGAAGGTGGCGCTGACGATGATGATGACGACAACTTGCCCATGCGTGATGCAAATGTTCATGCGTTTGCATGGTCAGATGGGGCCGATCTTATACCTGACTTGCACCAGTTTGATGAAAATCAATCTGGTTCAACAGCAAATTGGCCCTGTGATGACAATGCAAGCGAGATGGATTTCTTCTTGGCATTCTTTGACTTGGAGATTATGACGTTCATTGTGGCCCGAACCAACGCCTACTTCAGGTGGGTGTGGGACAGGATGCACATGATATCTCCAAGGTCTAGAATACGAGCCTGGGTGGATACTACTACCAAAGAATTCATGACGTTTTGACCCTGTTGTTGCTCATGCCTCTTTGCAAGAAGCATGTGCTGCAACATTACTGGAAGCACGACCCACTCATCGCCACACCAATTTTCAACAAGTACATGACCTGTGACAGATTTTCATTGCTGCTGAGATTCATTCACTTCTCAGACAATGACAATCCTGACAGAATCTGGAAAATTTGTGATGTTTTCACCATGTTGATGGCGAGGTACAAGAAATACTTCACCCCTTTCCACAACTTGGTGATTGATGAGTCGCTCGTGCTCTTCAAAGGTCGTCTTGTTTTCAAGCAGAATATCCCCTTGAAGAGGCACAGGTTTGGGATAAAGTTGTTCGTCTTGTGTGACTGTGAGACCGGCCTACTACTTGACATGATCGTCAATACTCGAACTGATATAGACGTGCCAAGAGTCGCTGCCAATGACCCCTTGGGCTTGTCTGGGGCCATCGTGAAGAAAATGATGGAACCATACATGGGCAAGGGGCACACATTGTACACCGACAATTGGTATACTTCTCCTGCTCTCTGCCAGTATCTACATGACAACCAAACGGGGTCATGTGGGACTGTCAGAAGGACAAGAAAGTTCATGCCGAAGTTCGTCGGTCGTGTAATGCCGCTAGAAAATCCATCATCCAGTGACACACCCTCGGAGGACGACCTTGTTCAGGAACACCGGGAGAGAAGCGCACGAAGAAGGCGACGAAGAGGACGAGGGAAATACAATATGATGGAGAAGTCTGGCAAAGTGTTGGCCATCAAGTGGAAGGACAGACGTGATGTTCACCTGCTGTCAACTGTAAACACAGGCGCCCAGGTCGACTCATGCAAAATCCACTACCGGACCAAGAAAGCAATTGACAAGCCTGACATGGTGGTGGATTACACCAAGAATATGCGCCTTGTGGACAAGTCCGACTGCCAACTCGCAGGCGTTGAGTGTCTGAGAAAGACAGTCAAGTGGTACCACAAGCTCTTCCATCATCTTGTGGACATCACCATGCTCAACGCCTACAATATGTGGCTGGTAAAAAGGGAAATGGCCCCGAACAAGAAGCTCAAGTTCCGGGAGTTTGTGTACAATGTGTCGTACCAACTCCTGGAGAAGTTCGGGGAGCCCACTAAAACTAAAGTGGGTTGGCGTGGTGCCCATGCCCCCGAACGTATTCAGGTAGCACTGTCACGGCATTACCCAGTCCACACCGAGTTTGTTGGCAGTCGGCGAAAGCAGGTGCTGTGCTATGCCTGCTCCAACACCACCAGGAGGCCCAGGACAAAGCCCAGTGTCACCACCATGTGCCAGGAGTGCAAGGTCCCCCTTTGCCTTGGCGACTGCTTCATGGACTACCACACCCTAGAGCATTTCTGAGTGTCGCCGCCCTGCCCTTGACTCGTGCCCTACCTCACCTGACCTGACCTGACCTGACCTACCTAACTGCGCGCTTATGTCACTCTCACTCATGATCTTCCTAAATCACTCTCTCATGCTCTCTTTAGCTAACTCTTTCCTAAGTCACTCTCGCTCAAGATATCTTTCGTATATCACTCTCACTTTTATGATCTATTCCCTAAGTCACTCTCACTCATGTTCTTCCTAAATCACTCTCTCATGCTCTCTTTAGCTAACTCTTTCCTAAGTCACTCTCGCTCAAGATATCTTTCGTAAGTCACTCTCACTTTTATGATCAATTCCCTAAGTCACTCTCACTCATGATCTCTTTACTGTGATACCAATTGCATTGTATATATATATTTGGTAATTATATTTGTTATGTTCACTAGTTATTTGTAATGTTTTACCTCACTACCTCAAGATGAATCTCCTATGATAGTAATGTGCCCATATATGCATGTATGTAATGTAACTAATAAATAATTATATTTTGCAAACTATGTTCTTATGTATGTATTTCCCATTTTATAATATAAAACAAAACAAAAATAAATAAATAAATAAATAAATGAATAAATAAAAAAAGACAAAAAAGAAAATACAAACTCATGTAATTGTATTCTTGCAATATGAATTATTTTATGAATATTTCATATTGCTTGAAAACAATTACATGATTTTGTAAAAAAATTGTTTTGCCAAAATTGTTCTAAACATCACAAAAGTCTCTCCATAACCCCTTACTGGACTCGAACCCACTGTCCTGACATTCCTCCCCATTGCCTCTCTGTGACCTTACCGACTGGGCCACCGTGGCTCATTGTAAAGTAAAGGCAAAAATTGGTCTGTAGATTCGACCTGTCACCCGCGACTAAAAAAAAAAGTAATACATCGATATACTATTGTATATCGATGAATATTTTTTACTACCTGGGAGATAACATAATGTCCCTATAAAAATATATTCATTGAAATATCAAAAGGACCGTCACATTATATTACGTGCATATACTCGTAGATCAATGAAATTATCTGTCATTTACGCAAAGTGACATGTAAATTACCACTCTACAATATAGTTATATTATAAATATATGAATTTCTACAATAGGTCGGTGTTTGTGTCGAAAGGGCCAAGCAGTTTATCTTGTGTAAACCGACACCAGTCTATTTTGGGCACACTGTTTATTGAGGCAAACCCCCTACCTTTGTAGTCTTCACTCCCCCCTCCCACAAACCTACACTGATTTCGTTCTATTTATACTGTCTACGGCCAAATAATGGGTGTCCACTCTTCACATGGGACTACTGCAGTGTCTGCATGCTATATGAAAGCATGACAGTGATCAATACGTGCACTATATAGCAATTTCTTCCATCAACCCGCCTCCCTCCCTCCTCCACCTACCCCTGTATCACACCCCCAACATCCAACAAGTGCATCTCTTTACCCTCGGGCGACTGTCATATGATCCCTCCCTCCCTCCCTCCCTCCCTACATTCACTCACTAGGTCACGTATAATGTCAGCCTATATATCGTATATATTGTGTATGTGCGTCTTATTTCTTGCTATATGACATGTAGATAGGTCGCCTATATACGTACATGTACATTATATATCATGAACATGCTCACAGTACGATATATAAGCAATATTTAGCTCATCCCCCCCCACCCTCCACCTTCCCTCCCACCCCCTCACCCCTGCTGCACCCTAAACCAGAATATATATGTGCGTAAATATCGACAATCGATGACAATTATCCCCCTTTCCTCCCTCCTCCCTCCTCTCCCTTTCAATCACGTATCACACGTATAATTTCGCCTATATATCGCATATATTGTGTATGTGCGCCTTATTTCTTGCTATATGATATGCAAAGGGGTGCCCTACATATGTACATGTACATTATATATCATGAAAGTGTTCACAATACGTTATATAAGCCATAATACGGCCAACCCACCCTCCCCTCATCTTGGTTCTACCCCCCGTACGGCAGAATATACGCGCGGGTAAATCTCGCCGCTCGATGTTTTTCTCGCTGCGCGATGCCGGTCGCGCCACATTTTCCAACTACGGGACCCCCCCCCCACCCCCCACCCCCACAAATTTTTTGGTGGTAAATATATATATGGCCAGGTGCGTTCGAACATTTCCTACACGCTGAGGTAGTTTTCGTCACGATTTGGAATAGTCGCCCAAATGGTCATATGCTCGCCCAGGGGCATCGAGTTCATTAGCCCCCCCCTCGCCGTTCCCGGGTTAACCGGCGACTATAACGGCCCCTAAACAACCAAGCCATGATTCCGTTGGCTTTGATCAAAGTCTACCCCGGCGACTACAACGCCCCTCGAAGTAGTAATCCACAAGTCCACTCTCCACCACCAAGCGAACTTGACATTTCAAAACACATACAAACACGTATCCACTACACTCGTTATGTTAGGTAAGGGGAGTTGCAGAGCTTCTAGATTATTAACCGGCGACTACAACGGCCCCTAAACAACCAAGCCATGATTCCGTTGGCTCAAAGTCTACCCCGGCGACTACAACGCCCCTCGAAGTAGTAATCAACAGGTCCACTCTCCACCACCAAGCGAACTTGACATTTCAAAACACATACAAACACGTATCCACCACTCTCGTTATGTTAGGTAAGGGGAGTTGCAGAACTTGTAGACTACAAGTAGGGTATTGTAACATTGACCATTGGTGTAGAGAGCCGATTTTACAACATAGCCACCAGCACAAATCGTTGTCTAGCAAACCTCTGCAGGAAGGAAAACGTGGGATTCGTCGACACCTGGGACAATTTCTACTACGATGACTATTTGTTTTCGGACGATGGAGTTCATCTGAACCAGGTGGGAGCAGCACGTTTTGGGCGTCTTCTCAACGATGCGGTGAAGGATTTTCGGAGAAGAAATCGACTCAGCACAGGACAACCAGGAAGGAGGACCGAAGACAGCGAGGGCGGCAACCTGCGAAGGAATTAAATGCTAATCTGTCAAGAACCGCGAATTTGGATAAAGCTCCACCAACACGACCCAAATTCAAAACCGCCAGGGATAACGACCGAGGACCGATGTCAGCCATGAATGTAAATGTAGATCCGACCAGAACCAAAAATTTGATTAAAGAACGTTCTGTGAGTTCTAAAACTGCAACTTTAAAGGTTTTCTATGCAAACGCTCGTAGCATACGCAATAAATTTTCAGATTTAGAGGAACTAGTGATTACTGAAAATTATGATGTGATTGGTATAACAGAATCTTGGCTCAATACAGTAGATAGAGACTTTGTAGAAGAGTATTCACTTCCCAGTTATGTAATGTTTGAGAAAAGCCAAATAAATAAAAATTTAGGTGGCGTTTTATTTTATATCAAAGAAAGTCTTAACCCGACCCTCTTGTCAAAACCTCAAATTGTGAACGTCGACACATCTTTTGTGCTAATAAAGAATAATAAAGGTACAAAAATAATACTTGCATTAATATACAGACCTCCAGCTCAATCAGTGCAAACTGACCGAGAAATATATGAACAAATTGCAGATGTAAGTAACTCACAACATACCGTATTTTTTGGCGACTTTAATTTACCTGTAACCAAGTGGGGCGATACTCTTACTTCACACTCCGGACATGACTTGTATACGAACTTGCAAGAGAGTTCGCTTTATCAATTTGTTCGAACACCGACCCGTGGTAATAACGTTCTTGACATTGTACTTGCAACAAATGAAGAATTAATAGAGAATTTGAATGTTGGTGATGAATTCAGTAACAGCGACCATCGTACGATAACTTTCACTTTAAACTTTACTAGTAACGAACCAAATAGTAGCATCGAAAAAGTCCCTAATTTCAAGAAAGCAAACTTTCATAAACTTAGAGCTATGTTTAAAGAAACTGACTGGAGCTTTTTAATTAACAATAACGACATAAATACATCTTGGAAGTTATTCGAAACCACTTACCTAAAACAGTGCAAGACTGCATACCATCGAAAATACGGCGTCCAGGCCATAATAATAAGCCCAAATGGTGGAATAAAGATATTTCAAACTGTCTGCTTGCTAAAAAATTTGCTAAGGATAGATTAAAATCCTCACAAAATGATGAAGAACGGCTGAAATTTGTAGAGCTACGACGCAAAGCCAAAAAGTTAATTAAGCAAAGTAAAAAGACCCTAGAGTTACATATTGCGAATCAAAGTAAAACAAACCCGAAAGAATTCTATAGTTATATCAGAAAGAAAAAAGTAGTTACTTCAACTGTTGGACCGTTAGTCGATGAAAATGGAGAATACACCAAAGACGAAGTACAAATGAATAATGCCCTCAATACCTTCTTTGCATCAGTTTTTACAACAGAAGACCTCAGTGATACCCCTACACCATCGCCGATTCAGATTGATAATTCAGATGTTCTAAGCAATATCACCGTTACAGAGAGAGAAGTATTGAATTGTTTAGATAAACTCAAGGTAAATAAAACGCCTGGACCTGATACAATCTCGCCTAGAGTTCTAAAGGAAGCTAAGGATGAGCTCTCCAAACCACTGACATTACTATTCAATAAATCCTTGCAGTCTGGAACTATGCCTGATCAGTGGAAGATAGCCAACGTAACACCGATATTAAAAAAAGGCAGCAAATCCCTACCCAGTAACTATCGTCCAATTAGCTTTACCTCAGTTGTATGTAAAATGCTATAAACGGTCATAAGAGACAGACTCTTAAATCACTTAGAGGAAAATAACATACTTAAAGATACTCAACACGACTTTCGTAAAAAACGTTCCTGTTTAACAAACCTCTTAGACTTTTTCCACGATATCCTCAACCTCTACGATGAGAGTAAAGCTGTAGATATTATATACCTTGATTTTCAAAAGGCCTTTGACAAAGTTCCCCACAAACGTTTACTGCTAAAACTAAAAGCACATGGAATACAAGAAGGTGTGTTGAAAGGGATAGAAAATTGGCTCAGCGACAGAAAGCAAAGAGTAGTCATAAACGGTAAGTCATCTAAATGGACCAATGTAAGTAGCGGGGTACCCCAGGAATCGGTACTAGGACCAATTATCTTTCTAATTTACATCAACGACATAGATGAGGGTCTCACCTGTACAATCTCAAAATTTGCTGACGATACAAAAATTGCAAATAGCGTACTCTCAAAAGATCAAGGTGACGATATGCAACACAATCTAGATAAATTGTCACATTGGGCCCAAATTTGGCAAATGAGTTTCAATGCGGATAAATGTAAAGTACTACATATCGGATACCTAAATGAGAAAGCAAACTATTCGATGAATGGCATTCAGCTTAAGAATGTAAACAAAGAAACCGATCTGGGAGTAACAATATCGAGTAACCTAAAACCGAGTCAACAATGTTCATAATTTGTTAAGAAGGCAAAGAAAATAATTGGCTTTATAGGCAGGTCATTTGAGCATAAATCCAAAGACGTTATCCTAACCCTTTACAATTCCATAGTCCGCCCTCTTCTGGAATACTGCGTTCAATGCTGGTGTCCTTATTACCAAAAAGACATAAACAAGCTAAAACGAGTTCATCGTAGAGTTACCAAAATGATACCTAGCCTAAAGAACAAACCATACGAAGAGCGTCTTAGAGAATTAAATCTATTTCCTTTAACCCAGCGCAGATTAAGAGGTGACTTAATTCAAGTGTTCAAAATCATCAAAGGCATCGACAATATGAACTGTAGTAAGTACTTCACTATCGACCAATCTAATTACACGCAGGGAAACGGTTGCAAAATTATTGGTAAATCTTTTAACTCACACGAATCTAAGAATTTCTTCTTCAATCGAGTTGTCAACTTGTGGAATGGGCTTCCCCGAGACGAGACGTTATAGACTGCAGCACCGTTGATTCATTTAAACTCCTTCTAGACAAATATCTCGCATCAAACCCGCGACTGACTGCGTATGTAAATGAATAACTTTATTTTATCCTCCCCTCAGTTACTAACCAATATGTCCCCTACTAACTTCTTAGTCCTGCCACGGACATTAGTTCCAGGGCAGTAGTTCCCTTTCCAATGTTCCCTTACCCACTCTAAACCACTATTTGGACACTTGATCCTCAGTGTTTTGGAGGACAAGCAGCCTAGAAGGGTCACTAGATCTGTTGTTGCTTGATTTCCTTTGTACTCCTTTGTACTCCCTTTGTACTCCTTTATACATTGTTCACATTATTAATTACCTCACCTACCGTAATTTCCTTCTCTACACACAATCACTGGGTGAATACAATGTCTTGTGGGAAATTGTACATCCACTGTGAGGCTCCAGGCATGTGTTTGACCCTATAATTGAAATACATTTTTCCTCAAGTATGTCTCTTGTAGGTTATAACTACAGTCCTCTAATATCATCATTAAGTATTATGACTGTATTCATACATCATTTCAGACATTAATATAATACGATAAGTCTGTATTATTATGTACCGTAAGGTCATAATATCAATGCTTACTATACTTTAAGAAACCAATATATTTAAACTATTGTCTAAATAGTGGATAGTTAATCGTTCCCACCTTCCTGTTTTCATTCGTTACCGAGTTCTGTAATATTTAATTTGATTACCTAATATAGGTAACACTTATAGGTTGTGTTAGTTTGCTTAGGTTAGGTCAGGGAAGTTGCAGAGCTTCTAGATTGCTAACCGGCGACTACAATGGGCCCCTAAACAACCAAGCCATGATTCCGTTGGCTTTGATCAAAGCCTACCCGGCGACTACAACGCCCCTCGAAGTAGTAATCCACAAGTCCACTCTCCAACACCAAGCGAACTTGACATTTCAAAACACATACAAACACGTCTCCACCACTCTCGTTGTCTTAGGTAAGGGGAGTTGCAGAACTTGTAGACTACAAGTAGGGTATTGTAACATTGACCATAACAAGTTTTAAGTGGGGAGATTGTAGGCACCAATCGATCAGGGCTAGACCCAGGTGAGGTTATAGGCATGTGATAAAGAGTCGCTGGAACTCCTGTTTCACTTGCTTGGCCTCTCTTACTGATTTTTCTTTGTGCCTCATTTACACTGAGAGCAATCCAGCTAGCTCTCACAAACACCTCCTCCTCCTATCCACTTCACTACACTAACATGCACACCACACTTCATTCTTCCACACCAAAATTAAAAACAAAAAAAATGATGAATTATAGCCCAGCCTCGGAGTCCCCAGGGGGGGGGACCATAAATGCCCCTCACCCGACCGACCATCCCCTGACGACCCCACACAATTACCTGGACCTCGGCCTGTTACTCTTTCTATTAATTTCTGCAACATTCGCGGACTTTCCTCTAACTTTCACTCTGTTGAGCACCATCTCTCCTCCTACAAACCTGATCTTCTCTTCCTCACCGAAACTCAGGTGTCTGTAGCAACATCCAGCAACCCCTTCTCTGTATCCTCCTACTTTCTCTATCCTAGTTTCAAAGCCAAAGGCGGATGTTGTGCATATGTGCACAACAAACTCACTTGCTCTCGTGTTCCCGATTTCGACTCCTCTGAATTCTCAACTTTATGGCTCAAACTTTCCTGTCATTCTCTTACTAAATATTTCTGTGCTGTCTATCTTTCCCCTAACTCTACCAACTTTCCCAAATTCTTTGACTATCTAAACTCTACAGTGGAACACATTCTATCCATTTCTCCTTTCTCAGAAATCTCCCTCTTAGGAGATTTCAACGTTCACCACCGCCATTGGCTCTCCTCTCACACTACTGATCCACCTGGTGAACAAGCCTACGTCTTTTCTATCCTAAATGACCTAGAGCAGTTAGTTCAGCAACCCACCCGTATCCCGGATCGCATCGGAGATCGGCCCAACATTCTTGACCTGTTTCTAACTTCTAACCCTTCTTCTTATACTGTCGATCTTTTCTCTCCTTTGGGCTCCTCCGACCATAAACTTATCTCTGTCACCTGTCCTATCTCTCCAGTACAGCCACCCGATCCTCCTAGCCGGCGGCGCTTGTGGCACTTTGGCGCTGCCGACTGGGAGGCTCTTCGGCAGTACTTCTTTGATTTCCCATGGAATGATTTCTGCTTCCATGGCCGAGGACCCTCGGAGAGTGCTGAACGCATTACCGAGGTAATCCTATCGGGCATGGAAGCATACATTCCATTCTCTTTCTCTCAGACTAATGCTAAAAAATCTTGGTTTACTCACGCCTGTTCTACTGCTGTCCGCAATAAGGAGGAAGCATTCAAACGGTACCGACGCCTTAAAACTCAAGACTCTCATTCTTCATATGTTTCTGCCCGGAATCAAGCCAAATCTGTTCTTCGACTTGCCAAACACTCTTTCATCAATAATAAATGCACTGAACTATCCAACTCTAGCTCTTCCCAAGCTTTCTGGCATCTAGCCAAAAACCTCTCCAACAATTTCTCTTCCTCGTCTTTCCCTCCCCTTTCCCACTCTGATGGCTCAACCATCACTTCTTCCTCTGACAAAGCTAAACTCTTCGCTCAAACTTTTGCTAGAAACTCCACCTTGGATGATTCCGGTGCTATTCCTCCCTCTCCGCCCTCCTCTCTCTTACTTATGCCTAATATCCTAATCTCTTCTAAAGATGTACTTTTTACCCTCTCTGGGCTTAACACTAATAAGGCGTACGGTCCGGACGGTGTTCTTCCTGTTGTTCTCAAAAACTGTGCTTCCGTGCTGACTCCCTGCCTAGGCAAACTCTTTCGTCTCTGTCTATCCTCTAACGTCTTCCCTTCATGCTGGAAGTTTGCTCACATTCAACCTGTCCCAAAGAAGGGTGACCGCTCTCAACCCTCCAACTATCGTCCAATTGCTCTTATCTCTTGTCTTTCTAAAGTTTTTGAAACTATTCTTGCTTCCAAATTTCTTAAGCATTTCTCTTCTCATAATCTGCTCTCAGATCGCCAGTATGGCTTCCTTAAGGGTCGCTCTACTGGTGATCTTCTTTCATATCTTACTAACTCTTGGTCATCCTCCTTTCGGGACTTCGGTGAGACTTTTTCTATTGCACTAGACATATCGAAAGCCTTCGATAGAGTCTGGCATAAATCTTTAATTTCTAAACTACCCTCCTTCGGTTTCTATCCCTCCATCTGTGCCTTTGTCTCTAATTTCCTTTCCGGCCGTTCCATAGCCGCGGTTGTGGACGGCCATTGTTCACTTCCTCACCCTATAAACTCCGGTGTTCCTCAGGGCTCTGTCCTATCTCCTATTCTCTTTCTAATTTTTATAAATGATCTCCTTAACTGTACCTTAATTCCCATCCATTCATACGCAGACGACTCAACCTTACACTACTCCATTAGTTTTTCAGAACGCCCCAGCCAGCAATCTCTCAACAACAAACGTAATGAAGCCATAGAACTCTTAAATTCTGATCTAAATACAATTTCCAATTGGGGCAGAGAAAACCTTGTTAACTTTAATGCTTCCAAAACCCAATTTCTCCATCTATCTACCCGTCAGGATCTCCCAGCGGACTATCCCTTATTCTTCAACAATACAAAAATCAACCCTTCATCTTCTCTCAATATTCTTGGTGTCTCTTTTTCTTCTGCTCTCATTTGGAAGGACCATATTACCAGTCTTGCTAAGGCAGCCTCCCAGAAGCTGGGTGTGCTCAACCGCCTCAGGGGGTTCTTTTCCCCTGCACAGCTTCTTGCTCTGTACAGGGGCATAGTGCGCCCTTGTATTGAGTATTGTTCACATGTGTGGGGAGGTTCCTCTCACACCGCTCTCCTAGACAAAGTTGAAAGGAAGGGCTTTCGTATCATTAACTCCCGTCCACTCACCAACTCTCTGCAATCTCTCTCTCTCCGCCGCAATGTTGCATCTCTCTCGCTATTCTATCGCTACTATAATAATCAGTGTTCCTCAGAGCTATCCCAGTGCATACCACCTCCTTTACGTAGGGCACGTGGTACCCGTCTTGCAACTCAATCCCACCCCTACTCTGTGCAACTCTCCAACCCAAGAGTGAAACGTTACTCTCAAACTTTCTTCTACTCAACAGCTGAGCTCTGGAACTCTCTCCCAGAATCAGTCTTTCCCTCTTCCTATGACTTAAATTGCTTCAAACTCCGTGTGTCCAGGCATTTTGGCTCGAACGTCCCTTGATTTTGGCCCTGTCACTCTTTCAACTATGGGGGAGGCACTCGCTATAGGCAGTTATGCCTTTTGCCTCCCTCAATCACATAGAAAAAAAAAAAAAAAAAAATACATTGTTCACATTATTAATTACCTCACCTACCGTAATTTCCTTCTCTACACACAATCACTGGGTGAATATAATGTCTTGTGGGAAATTGTACATCCACTGTGAGGCTCCAGGCATGTGTTTGACCCTATAATTGAAATTAATTTTTCCTGAAGTATGTCTCTTGTAGGCTATAACTACAGTCCTTTAATATCATCATTTAGTATTATGACTGTATTCATACATCATTTCAGACATTAATATAATACGATATATAAGTCTGTATTATTATGTACCGTAAGGTCATAATATCAATGCTTACTATACTTTAAGAAACAAATATATTTAAACTATTGTCTAAATAGTGGATAGTTAATCGTTCCCACCTTCTTGTTTTCATTCATTACCGAGTTCTGTAATATTTCATACGATTACCTAATATAGGTAACACTTATAGGTTGTGTTAGTTTGCTTAGGTTAGGTCAGGGGAGTTGCAGAGCTTCTAGATTATTAACCGGCGACTACAACGGCCCCTAAACAACCAAGCCATGATTCCGTTGGCTTTGATCAAAGTCTACCCCGGCGACTACAACACCCTTCGAAGTAATAATCAACAAGTCTACTCTCCACCAGCAAGCGAACTTGACATTTCAAAAGACATACAAACACGTATCCACCACTCTTGTTATGTTAGGTAAGGGGAGTTGCAGAGCTTGTAGACTACAAGTAGGGTATTGTAACATTGACCATACATTGTTCACATTATTAATTACCTCACCTACCGTAATTTCCTTCTCTACACACAATCACTGGGTGACTACAATGTCTTGTGGGAAATTGTACATCCACTGTGATGCTCCAGGCATGTGTTTGACCCTATAATTGAAATTCATTTTTCGATTAAATTATTTTTTTTTAAATATACGATGCAGTATACGAAGCATGGCCTCGGTATACGATGCATGGCCTCGGTAAACGACGCAGTATATGAAGCATGGCCTCGGTAAACGACGCATGGCCTCGGTTAACGACGCGGTAAACGACGCATGGTCTCGGTAAACGACGCGGTATACGAAGCATGAGCTAGGTATATGATTGAGGGAGAGTAGCCATTTGAATTTCAGATTGCAACTCAGCAAAGTTGTCTGAAGGAGGGGTCCTCCTGCGGAACAGAAAGGCGAGAGGGCTCATCCCCTCTTCCTTGGAAGAAGCCAGAGATATGTGGCTTATCGTCACCTTCTTGCCTTCCCGCTTCTCAGCAGCATTTTTTTGGTTGTCCATCACCACCTCGTCCAAGAGTATCAGAGAAGTCCCTAGCCGTCATCGAGAAATGATGGAGAGTCGCTTTTCGAAAAATTGAGGCCCCGGTAAACAACACAGTATACGAAGCATTGCCTCGGTAAACGACGCCGTAAACGACGCATGGCCTTGGTAAACGACGCAGTATACGAAGCATGGCCTCGGTAAACGACGCGGTAAACGACGGATGGCCTCGGTAAACGACGCGGTAAACGAAGCATGGCCTCGGTAAATGACGCGGTAAACGACGCGGTAAATGACGCATGGCCTCGGTAAATGACGCAGTATATGAAGCATGAGCTAGGTATACGATTGAGGGAGAGTAGCCATTTGAATTTTCAGGTTGCAACACAGCAAAGTTGTCTGAAGGAGGGGTCCTCCTGCGGAACAAAAAGGCGAGATGGCTCATCCCTTCTTCCTTGGAAGAAACCAGAGACATGTGGCTTATCATCACCTTCTTGCCTTCCCGCTTCTCAGCAGCATTTTTTTGGTTGGCCATCACCACTTCGTCCCAGAGTATCAGAGAAGTCCCTAGCCGTCATCGAGAAATGATGGAGAGTCGCTTTTCGAAAAATTTAGGCCCCGGTAAACGACACAGTATACGAAGCATGGCCTCGGTAAACGACGCCGTAAAAGACGCATGGCCTCGGTAAATGACGCAGTATACGAAGCATGGCCTCGGTAAACGACGCAGTAAACGACGCATGGCCTCGGTAAACGACGCGATAAATGAAGCATGGCCTCGGTAAACGATGCGGTAAACGACGCAGTATACGAAGCATGAGCTAGGTAGCCTATACGATTAAGGGAGAGTAGCCATTTGAATTTTAAGATTGCAACACAGCAAAGTTGTCTGAAGGAGGGGTCCTCCTGCGGAACATAAAGGCGAGAGGGCTCATCCCCTCTTCCTTGGAAGAAACCAGAGACATGTGGCTTATTGTCACCTTCTTGCCTTCCCGCTTCTCAGCAGCATTTTTTTGGTTGGCCATCACCACCTCGTCCCAGAGTATCAGAGAAGTCCCTAGCTGTCATCGAGAAATGATGGAGAGTCGCTTTTCGAAATATTTTGGCCCTGGTAAACGACGCAGTATACAAAGCATGGCCTCGGTAAACGACGCATGGCCTTGGTAAACAACGCAGTATACAAAGCATGGCCTCGGTAAACGACGCATGGCCTTGGTAAACAACGCGGTATACGAAGAATGGCCTCGGTAAACGACGCGTATACGAGGCATGAGCTAGGTAAAAGATTGAGGGAGAGTAGCCATTTGAATTTTCAGATTGCAACACAACAAAGTTGTCTGAAGGAGGGGTCCTCCTGCGGAACAGAAAGGCGAGAGGGCTCATCCCCTCTTCCTTGGAAGAAGCCAGATACATGTGGCTTATCGTCACCTTCTTGTCTTCCCGCTTCTCAGCAGCTTTTTTTTGGTTGGCCATCACCACCTCATCCCAGAGTATCAGAGAAGTCCTTAGCCATCATCGAGAAATGATGGAGAGTCGCTTTTCGAAAAACTTAGGCTCCGGTAAACGACGCAGTATACGAAGCATGGCCCTGGTAAACGACGCAGAATACGAAGCATGGCCTCGGTAAACGACGCCGTAAACGACGCATGGCCTCGGTAAACGACGCAGTATACGAAGCATGGCCTCGGTATACGACGCAGTATACGAAGCATGGCCTCGGTAAACGACGCAGTATACGAAGCATGGCCTCGGTAAACGACGCAGTATACGAAGCATGACCTAGCTATACGACGCATTATACGAAGCATGACAGCGAGAGAGAGAGTGTGTAACTCTCTCTCTCTCTCTCACACAGTGTCTGTCTCTCTCTCTCTCTCTCTCACACACAGAGTCTGTCTCTCTCTCTCTCTCTCTCTCACACAGTGTCTGTCTCTCTCTCTCTCTCTCTCTCTCACGCACACACACACTGTGTCTGTCTGTCTCTCTCTCTCTCTCTCTCACTCACTCATTTAAAGGTTTTCTATGCAAACGCTCGTAGCATACGCAATACATTTTCAGATTTAGAGGAGCTAGTGTTTACAGAAAATTATGATGGGATTGGCATAACAGAATCTTGGCTCAATACAGAAGATAGAGACTTTTTAGCAGAGTATTCACTTCCCGGTTATGTAATGTTTGAGAAAAGCCGAATAAATCGAAATGGAGGTGGCGTTTTACTTTATATCAAAGAAAGTCTTAACCCTACCCTATTGTCAAAACCTCAAATTGTGAATGTCGACGCATCTTTTGTGCTAATAAAGAATAATAAAGGTACAAAAATAATACTTGCATTAATATACAGACCTCCAGCTCAAACTGACCGAGAAATTTACGAACAAATTGCAGATGTAAGTAATTCACAAGATACCGTAATTTTTGGCGACTTTAATTTACCTGTGACCAAGTGGGGTGATACTCTTACTTCACACTCCGGACATGACTTGTATACGAACTTGCAAGAGAGTTCGCTTTATCAATTTGTTCGAACGCCAACCCGTGGTAATAACGTTCTTGACATTGTACTTGCAAAAAAAGAAGAATTAATAGAGAATTTGAATGTTGGTGATGAATTCAGTTACAGAGACCATCGTACGATAACTTTCACTTTAAAGTTTACTAGTAACGAACCAAATAGTAGCATCGAAAAGTCCCTAATTTCAAGAAAGCAAACTTCCATAAACTTAGAACTATGTTTAAAGAAACTGACTGGAGCTTTTTAATTCACAATAACGACATAAATACATCTTGGAAGTTATTCGAAGCCACTTACCTAAAAGCAGTACAAGACTGCATACCATCGAAAATACGGCGTCCAGGCCATAATAATAAGCCCAAATGGTGGAATAAAGATATTTCAAACTGCCTGCTCGCTAAAAAATTTGCTAATGATAGATTAAAATCCTCACAAAATGACGAAGAACGGCTGAAATTTGTAGAGCTACGACGCAAAGCCAAAAAGTTAATTAAGCAAAGTAAAAAGACCTGATGACTGGAAGACTGGCATAATAGTCCCCCTATATAAGGGCAAAGGGGAAAGAGGAGTGTGTGGTAACCACCGAGGAATATGTCTTCTAAGCGTAGTAGGGAAGGTATACAGTAGGGTAGTGATTGAGAGAGTGAGAGTGAGAACGGAGAAATGGATAGGCGACGAGCAGGGAGGCTTTAGGAAGGGAAGAGGATGTGTAGATCAGATTTTTACCCTGAATTGTGTTGTGGAGAAGTATCTGGAGAAGAAACAAAAGGTGTATGTTGCCTTTATGGACTTGGAGAAGGCCTATGACAGAGTGGATAGAGAAGGTTTGTGGAAAGTACTTAGAATATACGGAGTAGAGGGCAAGTTGCTGAAAGCAGTGAAGAGCATGTATGAGGGTGCAAAGGCGGCAGTACGTGTGGAGAGTGAGCAGAGCGAGTTCTTTGACCTGAATGTTGGTTTGAAACAGGGGTGTGTGATGTCCCCGTGGTTGTTTACTGTATATATGGATGGAGTTATGAAAGAAATACTATCAAGAGCAGTGGATGTTGGTGTATCGCTGAAAAGGGAGGGAATTGAGTGGAAGCTACCTATACTGCTGTTTGCGGATGATACAGTTCTGATGAGTGATAATGAATGGGAGTTGCAGGGTCTGGTAAATGAGTTTGGAACAGTGTGCGAAAAACGGAATTTGAAGGTAAATACGGGGAAGAGCAAGGTTATGGTCTTCGAAAGGGGTGAAGTCACAGAGTGTGAGGTGAAGCTGAACGGTCAGGCTATGGAGATCGTCAACTCTTTTATGTATCTGGGCAGTGTGTTGAGTAAAGATGGGACTATGGATGAAGAGGTGCGGGAGAGGGTACAACAGGGGAAGAGGGTTGTAGGAACGCTAAAAGCAGTAACAAGAAATAGGGTGGTCAGTATGGAAGTGAAGAAGTCCTTGCATGACAGTGTGGTAATCCCGACACTGACTTACGGAAGCGAAGCATGGACGTTGGTTGAGAGACTCAGACCAAGAGTGAGAGCAGTGGAAATGAATTACTTAAGGAGTGCGTGTGGAATTACATGGAGGGATAGACAGACTAATGAGGAAGTAAGAAGGAGGTGTGGTGTGGAGGTAGATGTGCTGGAAAGTGTGAAAAGGAACAACTTGAGATGGTTCGGCCATATGGAACGTATGGAAAGCGAGAGAATGACTAAGAGGGTGTACGAGAGCGAGGTGGAGGGACAGAGGGGGAGAGGTAGACCGAATATGAGGTGGAAGGATGGAGTGAGGAACTACATGAATGAAGGCGGTGCTGGTTGGGGGGAGGGGCGTCGACTGACTGGGGACAGAGGTGCATGGGGGCGGTTCGTTCGTGGCCACCCCTTCGGGGATCACGGCGTCAGGCAATAGATAGATAGATAGAAAAAGACCTTAGAGTTACATATTGCGAATCAAAGTAAAACAAACCCGAAAGAATTCTATAGTTATATCAGAAAGAAAAAAGAAGTTACTTCAACTGTTGGACCGTTAGTCGATGAAAATGGAGAATACACCAAAGACGAAGTACAAATGAGTAATGCCCTCAATACCTTCTTTGCATCAGTTTTTACAACAGAAGACCTCAGTGATATCCCTACACCATCGCCGATTCAGATTGATAATTCAGATGTTCTAAGCAATATCACCGTTACAGAGAGAGAAGTATTGAATTGTTTAGATAAACTCAAGGTAAATAAAACGCCTGGACCTGATACAATCTCGCCTAGAGTTCTAAAGGAAGCTAAGGATGAGCTCTCCAAACCACTGACATTTCTATTCAATAAATCCTTGCAGTCTGGAACTATGCCCGATCAGTGGAAGCTAGCCAACGTAACACCGATATTCAAAAAAGGCATCAAATCCCTACCGAGTAACTATCGTCCAATTAGCTTAACCTCAGTTGTATGTAAAATGCTAGAAACGGTCATACGAGACAGACTCGTAAATCACTCAGAGGAAAATAACATACTTAAAGATACTCAACACAGCTTTCGTAAAAAACGTTCCTGTTTAACAAACCTCTTAGACTTCTTCCACGATATCCTCAACCTCTACGATGAGAGTAAAGCTGTAGATATTATATACCTTGATTTTCAAAAGGCCTTTGACAAAGTTCCCCACAAACGTTTACTGCTAAAACTAAAAGCGCATGGAATACAAGACGGTGTGTTGAAATGGATAGAAAATTGGCTCAGCGACAGAAAGCAAAGAGTAGTCATAAACGGTAAGGCATCTAAATGGACCAATGTAAGTAGCGGGGTACCCCAGGGATCGGTACTAGGACCAATTCTCTTTCTAATTTACATCAACGACATAGATGAGGGTCTCACCTGTACAATCTCAAAATTTGCTGACGATACAAAAATTGCAAATAGCGTACTCTCAAAAGAACAAGTTGACGATATGCAACACAAACTAGATAAATTGTCATGTTGGGCCCAAATTTGGCAAATGAGTTTCAATGCGGATAAATGTAAAGTACTACATATCGGATACCTAAATGAGAAAGCAAACTATTCGATGAATGGCACTCAGCTTAAGAATGTAAACAGAGAAACCGATCTGGGAGTAACAATATCGAGTAACCTAAAACCGAGTCAACAATGTTCAGAAGTTGTTAAGAAGGAAAACAAAATAATTGGCTTTATAGGCAGGTCATTTGAGCATAAATCCAAAGAAGTTATCCTAACCCTTTACAATTCCTTAGTCCGCCCTCTTCTGGAATACTGCGTTCAATCCTGGTGCCCTTATTACCAAAAAGATATAAACAAGCTAGAACGAGTTCAACGTAGAGTTACCAAATTGATACCTAGCCTAAAGAACAAACCATACGAAGAGCGAGCGTCTTAGAGAATTAAATCTATTTCCTTTAACCCAGCGCAGATTAAGAGGTGACTTAATTCAAGTGTTCAAAATCATCAAAGGCATCGACAATATGAACTGTAGTAAGTACTTCACTATCGACCAATCTAATTACACGCGGGGAAACGGTTGCAAAATTATTGGTAAATCTTTTAACTCACACGAATCTAAGAATTTCTTCTTCAATCAAGTTGTCAACTTGTGGAATGGGCTTCCCCGAAACGTTATAGACTGCATCACCGTTGATTCATTTAAACTCCGCCTAGACAAATATCTCGCATCAAACCCGCGACTGACTGCGTTTGTAAATGAATAACTTTATTTTATCCCCCCCTCAGTTACTAACCCATCTGTCCCCTACTAACTTCCTAATCCTGCCACGGACATTAGTTCCAGGGCAGTAATTCCCTTTCCAATGTTCCCTTACCCACTCTAAACCACTGTTTGGACACTTGATCCTCAGTGTTTTGGAGGACAAGCAACCTAGAAAGGTCACTAGATCTGTTGTTGCTTGATTTCCTTTGTACTCCTTTGTACTCCTTTGTACTCTCTCTGAGTCAAAGATTGTTTAGCTAACGTCTTGCCCATAATCAGCAGCAATGAGCGTGCTCACACTGTCCTGTTAAAGAAATCGAGTTGTCAATTATTTTTCCACGACCTCTTTCACCCACAAAAATTTAGGAGAGATGTGTCTGTCTCTCTCTCTCTCTCTCTCTCTGAGTCAAAGATTTTTTAGCTAATGTCTTGCCCATAATCAGCAGCAATGAGCGCGCTCACGCTGTCTATTTAAAGAAATCGAGTTGTCAATTATTTTTCCACGACATCTTTCACCCACAATTTTGTACCAGTGCTAACATTTTTGTGGGATTATTTTTGGTGAGTCGTCTGACTAGGGTACGACACATTATACGAAGCATGACCTAGGACAGTATACGACGCATTATACGAAGCATGACCTAGCTATACGACTCATTATACGAAGCATGACAGCGAGAGAGAGTGTGTACCTCTCTCTCTCTCTCTCTCTCTCTCTCTCACACAGTGTCTGTCTCTCTCTCTCTCACACAGTGTCTGTCTCTCTCTCTCTCACACAGTGTCTGTCTCTCTCTCTCTCTCTCTCTCACACACACACACACTGTGTCTGTCTCTCTCTCTCTCTCTCTCTCTCTCTCTCTGAGTCAAAGATTTTTTAGCTAACGTCTTGCCCATAATCAGCAGCAATGAGCGCTTCACGCTGTCCTGTTAAAGAAATCGAGTTGTCAACTATTTTCCCACGACATCTTTCACCCACAATTTTGTACCAGTGCTAACATTTTTGTGGGATTATTTTTGGTGAGTCGTCTGACTGGGGTACGACACATTATACAAAGCATGACCTAGGACAGTATACGACGCATTATACGAAGCATGACCTACCTATACGACGCATTATACGAAGCATGACCTAGCTATACGACGCATTATATGAAGCATGACCTAGCTATACGACGCATTATACGAAGCATGACTTAGCTATACGATGCATTATACGAAGCATTACCTAGCTATACGACGCATTATACGAAGCATGACCTAGCTATACGACGCATTATACGAAGCATGACTTAGCTATACGACGCATTATACGAAGCATGACCTAGCTATACGACGCATTATACGAAGCATGACCTAGCTATACGATGCATTATATGAAGCATGACCTAGCTATACGACGCATTATACGAAGCATGACCTTGCTATACGACGCATTATATGAAGCATGACCTAGCTATACGATGCATTATATGAAGCATGACCTAGCTATACGACGCATTATATGAAGCATGACCTAGCTATACGACGCATTATACGAAGCATGACCTAGCTATACGATGCATTTTACGAAGCATTACCTAGCTATACGACGCATGACCTAGCTATACGACGCATTAAACGAAGCATGACCTAGCTATACGAAGCATTATACGAAGCATGACCTAGCTATACGACGCATTATACGAAGCATGACCTAGCTATACGACGCATTATACGAAGCATGACAGCGAGAGAGAGAGTGCGTAACTCTCTCTCTCTCACACAGTGTCTGTCTCTCTCTCTCTCTCACACAGTGTCTGTCTCTCTCTCTCTCTCTCTCTCGCACACACACACACTGTGTCTGTCTCTCGCTCTTTCTCTCTCTCTGAGTCAAAGATTTTTCGTCGTATAGCTAGGTCATGCTTCGTATAATGTAAATCGGAAAATAAAATGGAATTTTTCATGTTTTACTTTTATTTGTCCTAGTTTATACAAATGTATCGACAAATTTAGCTTTCTTGAAAAAAGATTGCTTGTATTTTTTCCACGACATCTTTCACGCACAAAAATTTAGACCCTTCTGAAAAAAGGTTCACCGCCAACTCAAATTCCACCAGCTCACGTTGGACAGCAGAAGATCGCCTAAAGATGTGTGTGTTAAAATCACGACAGGTACCCGTACAGCAGCGACGCCGCAGCAGCCTGGCCTGTAGTCTCTCTCCAGGAGAGAGAGAGAGAGACAGACAGACACAGTGTGTGTGTGTGAGATAGAGAGAGAGAGAGACAGGCACAGTGTGTGAGAGAGAGAGAGACAGACACAGTGTGTGTGTGTGTGTGTGTATGTGTGTGAGAGAGAGAGAGAGTTACACACTCTCTCTCTGTCATGCTTCGTATAATGCGTCGTATAGCTAGGTCATGCTTCGTATAATGTGTCGTATACCTCCTAGGTCATGCTTCGTATAATGTGTCGTACCCCAGTCAGACGACTCACCAAAATTAATCCCACAAAAATGTTAGCACTGGTACAAAATCTCTATCATTTTTGTGGGATTATTTGTCAATCTCGTTTTCATACAATTCTGAGCGTAATGGATCATGAACACTGTATACCTCCACGTTTGAAGGTTTGGTGATGGGAGGCAGCCAATTACTTTTTTTATGGGGGACTTTTTTTTGTTCTGTGTGGCATCATCATATCTTTCACAGTCTTTCTTTTGTTCTTTCGGCCTAATTGAAAGAAGTGCAGGTGGCGGTGCGCCAACAGCTACTACCGCGATATCCTCTGTTGTTGGTGCTGCGTCTTTGCTTCCAGGTGAAAGTGGCAGTTGACCAATACTCCCACCCGTGTCGTCCTCTAGTGATTTGTCTTTGCCGACAGGTGCTGATGACATTGCACCGGCGGCCACACCTGCCTGGGTCGGTGCCTGTTGCTGGCATTGAGTACCTCCGGTCACAACCTGGTCTAAGGTTACAACGGCTCCCTCCCCTAAGGTTCGGGCACGGGTGGGGAGCGTTGATTGCGGCGACGGTGGCGTCAGTCTTCACCACATTCCTCCTCCTCCCCACGAACTCTTCTTCCCGTTGCCAGCCTCGCGGGAATCTGACCGGGTGTCCTCGGTCAACAGCTACACGAAGAATCCAACCGTGGCCACGGCCATCATTGACGTTGACCCCTTTCAGGACAAGTACTTCAACCTGAGGAGTGTCATGTCTGTCCAGAGCGAAGGAGCTTACAGTTTTCATGTCACAAATGAAGGACGAGGATGCTACAAGGATCTTGTCATGTATCAGTCACAGGAGGTACCGTCTTGGGTGACCATACGCACGTGCTTGCTTGTGTCCATGGACACTGGTGAGGAAAATCTGCAGAAGATCAAGCTCTCTTTCTTGAATCCTTCCATTGTGACCGACGTTCACTTGGTAATCAGGGGACGGTTCAGTCTCACCGTATCAATTGACGTACTAAAAGGTAAAGCATCTTCCGTAGAACTGCCTCGCTCAAGAGCAACCTACCAGATCGACGTAGTTAGAAAATCATCAGCGACATCCCATTTTTCGGTAATTTATAACGTTGATCACTCCATTCACAAAGATTCGTACCTAGATTACAGTATCACGAATGACATTATCTGGAACCATTATACCCTCATTGTCGGTAATCCCATGAATGTGGACAACGACGAGGAAAAACATGGGCGTGAGATTTTGAAGGGTGTCACCATAATATTAATGAGATATGCCTACGTGTTGGGATATTTGCGTGCCGCAGAGGTGCCCCGGTTTGTACTAGATGATAGCAGAATACACCTTTCTATTCTAGGACAGATGTTGGAGGATATTGGTAGTAATGATCTGATTCCATACAGTAATGAGGACACTAACTACCTTGGCGCAATTAGAGACTTTATTACTGAAATGATTACCAGAAATGATGATAAACTGAAATTAGTGTTGAGTATGGGACATTCCGTAATGCCTAAGCTCAGGAAAACAATTATTAGTCAATGAAAACACACATAATTTTTTTTGTTTATTTCCCCCAATATGGTCAACTTTATCATTTCTTTTTAACATATTTGGCTTTATCACTTCCATTTTGTTCAGTTATTACAAAATGGATGCAAGATTTGGAATAAGCATAACATTCTACTCCTATTGCATAGATCTGGTAACGCTAGCCCCATTTCTGCCAGCTAGGACTAGCATTACCAGAACTTTGCATTAAGAGTATTTTTTTATGCTGATTTCAAAATTGCACCTAGAAATTGGATTAATCTTCAGAGAAAGGAAATATGGTCAACTTTATCATTTCTTTTTAACATATTTGGCTTTACCACTTCCATTTTTTTCAGTTATTACAAAATGGATGCAAAAATTGGAATAAGCATAACATTCTACTCCTATTGCATAGTTTTGGTAACGCTAGCCCTATTTCTGCCAGTTTTGCCCTTAAAAAACCTTAATTAACTCATATAGCATAAAAACCATTATATGTTGACGGACAGGCTAGTGGAAAATATGCTTTTTCGGGACAGGCTAGTTTTGCCAAATTTGGGCCGGTCAGAAAAAATGTCACGTTAGGGAACATTAATGACTCACCTTAGGGAACGAATGACCACTATTCAGTTTTAGGACAGGATAGTTTTTGGCCTGTCCCAAAATTGTGCCTATCATAGGTGAACGGACAGGCCAATAGCAAAAAAAAGTTCCCTAAAAAGTGAGTATAGAAATTTTTGAAAGCTGGCATGTCTTCTTTGGGACAGGTTGAATGAGAGCAAACTTCCAGCAAGAAGGAGAGACGTTAGAGGATAGACAGAGACGAAAGAGTTTGCCTAGGCAGGGGGTCAGCACAGAAGCACAGTTTTTAAGTACAACAGGAGGAACACCGTCCGGACCGTACGCCTTCTTGGTATTAAGCCCAGAGAGGGTAGAAAGTACATATTTAGAAGAGATTAGGATATTAGGCATAAGTAGGAGAGAGGGGGTGAAGAGGGAGGAGTAGCACCGGAATCATCCAAGGTAGAGTTTCTGGCAAAAGTTTGAGCAAAGAGTTCAGCTTTGTCAGAGGAAGAAGTGATGGTTGTGCCATCAGAGTGGAAAAGGAAAGGGAAAGACGAGGAAGAGAAATTGTTGGAGATGTTTTTGGCTAGATGCCAGAATGTTTGGGAAGAGCTAGAGTTGGATAGTTCAGTGCATTTATTATTGATGAAAGAGTGCTTGGCAAGTCTAAGAACAGATTTGGCTTGATTCCGGGCAGAAACATAGGAAGAATGAGATTCTTGAGTTGTAAGGCGTAGGTACCGTTTGAATGCTTCCTCCTTGTTGTGGACAGCAGTGGAACAAGCGTGAGTAAACCAAGATTTTTTTGCATTAGACTGAGAGAGAGAGAATGGAATGTACGCCTCCATGCCCGAGAGGATTACCTCGGTAATGCGTTCAGCACTCTCCTCGGATCCTCGGGCACGGAAGCAGAAGTCATTCCATGGGAAATAAAAAAAGTACTGCCGGAGAGCCTCCCAGTCGGCAGCGCCAAAGTGCCACAAGCGCCGCCGGCTGGGAGGATCGAATGGCCGTACTGAAGAGATAGGACAGGTGATGGAGATAAGTTTATGGTCGGAAGAGCCCAATGGAGAGAAAAGATTGACAGTATAAGAGGAAGGGTTAGAAGTCAGAAATAAGTCAAGAATGTTGGGCCGATCTCCGAAGCGATCCGAGATACGGGTGGGTTGCTGGACCAGCTGCTCTAGGTCATTTATGATAGAAAAGATGTAGGCTTGTTCACCATGTTTGTCAGTAAAGTGAGAGGAGAGCCATTGGCGGTGGTGAATGTTGAAATCTTCTAAGATGGAAATTTCAGAGAAGGGAGAGATAGATAAAATGTGTTCCACATTAGAGTTTAGACAGTCGAAGAATTTTGGAAAGTCGGTAGAGTTAGGGAAAGATAGACAGCACAGAAATATTTAGTATGAGAATGACAGGATAGTTTGAGCCATAAAGTTGAAAAATTCAGAGGAGTCGAAATCGGGAACACGAGATCAAGTGAGTTTGTTGTACACGTATGCACAACATCCGCCTTTGGCTTTGAAACCAGGATAGAGAAAGTAGGAGGCTACAGAGAAGGGGCTGCTGGAAGTTATTTCAGATACCTGGGTTTCAGTGAGGAAAAGAAGATCAGGTTTGGAGGAGGAGAGATGGTGTTTTCGACAGAGTGAAAATTAGAGGAAAGGCCGCGAATATTGCAAAAGTTGATAGTAAGAGTGACAGGCCGTGGTCCAGAGCATTTAGAGGGGTCGTCAGGGAAAGGTCGGGCATGTGTGGGGGTATTTATGGTCCCCCCCCCCCCCCCCCCCCCCCCCCCCCCCCGTGGGGACTCCGAGGCTGGGCTTGTGGTCATCATGTTTTTTTTTACTTATTTTGAAGGGGGAAGTTAAGTGTAGTGAAGTGGATAGGAGGAGGAGGTGTTTGTGAGAGCATGCTAGACTACTCTCAGTGGAAGTGAGGCACAAAGGGAATCAGTAAAGGAGGCCAAGCATTATGAAACAGGAGTTCCAGCGATTCCTTATCAAATGCTTACAGCCTCTCCTGGGTATAGCCCTGTTCGATTGGTGCTTACAATCTACCCCCATTCCCCCTACTAGTCGCCTTGTACGACACACACGCAGTAGGACGAGTGGGGCATATTCTTGTTTTCCTCCACCATAAGATGGAGGCCCCCTTACCCCCAGGGGGGTATTGCATGTGCTATTAATATTATCAATAAACGTTTGTGGGAAACTTTGTAAAAGTCCTTTTGACTTTCAAGGTATACACTATTTATAGCCAAGAGGTTTGTTAAGCAGGAACGTTTGTCACGGAATCTATGTTGAGTATGTTGGTTTCCTTTAAGTGATTTACGAGACTCTTAAACTAATTGGACGACAGTTATTAGGTAAAGATTTGCTGCCTTTTTATATTATCGGTGTTGCGTTAGCGAACTTCCACGCTTAAGGCATAGCCCCACACTGCAAGAATTTATTGAAGAGCAGTGTCAGTGGCTTGGAGAGCTCACATTTAGCTTCCTTTATAATTGTAGGTGGTATCCTGTTGGGTCCAGACGATTTATTTAACTTGAATCTTTCCAAACATTTCATTATTTCTTTCCCTATAACACAAATAGTGCTTAATTAGATCATCAGATTTGTTTTTCAGAACTGGTGATGTTGTAAGGATAGCATTATGGTCTTCTGTTCTAAAATAAAATGCAAAGAAGGTATTGAAGGCATTACTCATCTGTTATTCGTTCTCATCAACTACCGGTCCAATAGTTGAAGTTACTACTTTCTTTCCTATGTAATTATAGAATACATTCGGGTTAGTTTTACTTTGATTCGCAACATGTAAATCCTGGGTATTTTTACTTGGCTTAATTAGCTTCATGGCTTTACATCACTGATCGTTCTTCGTAAATTGTCTTACCAAACAAAAAATCCTAATCTCTTTATTCCACCGTTCAGGCTTATTATTATGGACTTAACCCTCTTTTAAGTAAGTGATAGTGACAAATGTCCATGATACATTTATGTCATTATTGTTAATCAAAACGTTCCAATTAGTTTAATTAAGTTTTGGTCTAAGTTCACAAAGGTTTGCTTTTTGAAATTTGGGATTTTCTCATTGCTGCTATTCGGTTCATTACTAGTAAACTTTCATACTGTGCAGTATGCATATTGCTCCACTTAGTTACAGGTAATTAATCTATATATATATATATATATATATATATATATATATATATATATATATATATATATATATATATATATATATATATATATATATATATACAGTGTATATATATATATATATATATATATATATATATATATATATATATATATATATATAGCTGACAGGGCTAGAATTCGAACCGTACAGGCAGGAGGTCCAGTCCCAGTCACCTACACCACCACGAGAGTTAAAAGAAGGAATTTGATACTTCTATCAATATTCCTTCCCAACTCAACTCTGATGGTGGGACAGACTGTCTTTTAATCGAAATCCGGCTGCCCTAAGCATGACAAGTTGTTTATTGGATGACAAATATAGCTGACAGGGCTATAATTCGAACCGTACAGGCAGGAGGTCGAATTCTAGCCCTGTCAGCTATATTTGTCATCCAATAAACAACTTGTCATGCTTACGGCAGCCAGATTTCGATTAAAAACAGTCTGTCCCCCTATCAGAGTCGAGTTGAGAAGGAATACTGATAGAAGTATCATATTCCTTCTTTCAACTCTCGTGGTGGTGTAGGTGACTGGACCTCCTGCCTGTACGGTTCGAATACAAAAGTCTTACCAAGAGTTACAAAACATGAGATATCCCTAGCACGCTGAGTCATAGGTACTTGCCAATATCCCTTTAACAAGTCAAACATACTGATGTACTTTGCCATTCCAATCCTATTTATACAATCTTCCATGCAAGGTATTGGGTAGGTGTCTGGTTTGGTGATCTGGTTAACACGTCGATAGTCAATACAGAGCCGTTGTGAACCACCTGGTTTAGGAACTAAGGTGACAGGAGAACTCCACTCACTTTGGCAGGGCTCAATCATCTTGTGTGTGAGTAGGTAGTCAATCTCCTTCTGGATCAGGGGAACCTTCAAGGGATTCACACGGTAGGCTGGCAGCTTAATTGGCTTTGCATCTCCAACATCAATATGTGCATCAAAATAGTTGTTCTTCCTGGAGTATCCTGGAACACATGATGGAACTTCTGGAGTAGAGCCGTGAATTCCTGCCTCTCCTCAGGGGTTAGATGAGATAACTTAGTCTCCAGATCACTCATGATAGCAACATTCTGCCCCAGGCTATCACTCAAGTTCATACTGCATTGAGTTCCTCACTTTCAGGGTCTTGAGGAACAGCTACGGTGCAGACGGGTTTATCAGGGTCTCTCCTGTGGTTCAATTTTAGCATGTTGACGTGACAGAGTTGTTTGCTCTTCCTACGATCTGGCGTGGCAATAACGTAGTTCACCTCACTGGCTTTCTTCTCCACTGTGTACGGTCCACTAAACTTGGCTTGAAGAGGTTGTCCGTGTATTGGCAGCAGAACTAGGACCTGATCACCTGGCTGAAACTGGCATACTCTTGAGTTTTTGTCATACCATGTTTTCATCTTCTCCTGATCAGTTCCCAAATTCTCCCGAGCTAGCTGGAACGCTGTTGATAACCGCTCCTTAAAGTTCGCCACATATTCCAGTAGGTTGACGTCATCCGATTCCGACAGCCAAAACTCCTTCAACAACTTCATAGGCCCTCTAACTTCATGCCCGAAGAGTAGTTCAAAAGGTGAGAAGCCTAGTGATTCATTTGGAGACTCTCTTGAAGCAAACAGCACAAAAGGAAGACCTTTGTCCCAATCTTTCTGGTGTTCAAAGCAGTATTTCCTCAGCATAGATTTGAGTGTCTGATGATATCTCTCCAGAGCTCCCTGTGTTTGAGGATGATATGCAGAAGACGTGATCTGTGTGATGCCCAACTCTTTCAAGGACTGCTTAAACACATTGGACATAAAATTGCTCCCTTGGTCTGACTGTACTTCCTTAGGCAATCCAAATCTGGTGAAGAACCCAAGCATTTTTTTCACTACATTCTTCGCCGAAATATTTCTGAGTGGGATTGCTTCAGGGTAACGAGTAGCCATATCAATAAGTGTCAGTAAATAGGAAAACCCTGAAGCAGCCTTGGGAAGAGGTCCTACAATATCAACCAACACCCGAGTGAATGGCGTCTCAAGGGGAGGAATGGCAACGAGTGGTGCAACTTTCTCTTTTTTATTACACTTCCCCACTACTTGACAGGTGTGACAAGATTTGCAATACCAGGAAACATCCTTGAAAATACCTGGCCAGTAAAAATGCTTCAAAATACGGGCTGCAGTCTTCCTCACTCCCATGTGTCCTGCCAAACTGGAGTCATGAGCCACCCTAATGATATCCTGCCTACAAACTTGAGGGATGACAATTTGATGCACAACCTCCCATTCACAGTCTACTGATGACGTTGGAGGTCTCCACTTTCTCATTAATACTCCTGACTTAATATAGTAACAAGTAGAAGCACTAGCTGACTCTTCCTCACTACAAGCAGAACTAGCTAAACCTTCAAACTCTGGGTCAGCCTGCTGCAACTCTACCAACTCACGAGGTGACAAATTATCCACACTGCGGGGAACTGCTTTATCCTCTGAATGGTTTAAATTAGCAAGGAAAGTATCAGCCAAGAGAACTTCATCATCTTTATCACCCTCTAAATCAGTAGTAACTTTAGATTTTGCCCTAGTGACAGCACATCCAGGAAACACATAAGAGGAGCCGTCCTCGACTCCAGCTACCAGCTCGCTAGACAACCGAGGAGCTGGACAAACCCGACCCCCCAGCAATGTCGTTGCCAAGGAGAAAAGTCTAACAAGACATAGGGAGTGTCTCAACCAATCCTACCATCACTGGCCCTTGAACAAAATCAGACTCAAGATTCACTCTGCACAGAGGGACAGAAACATAATTACTCCCTAAACCCTGCAACATTACAGTTTCATCAGAGGAATTATTAGTGCCTAAAACACTAGTCACCAGTAGGGATTGGCAAGCATCTATGTCTCGTAAAATGTTAACAGATTTCCTGTCACTGCCATTAAGTGAACTGACAAAACCATCAGACAGGAAATTTGCATAGAAACTCTTGAGAGTGTCACCCCCATCACTGCTCAAAAGAGGAGCTTTATCAGTAGAGCCTACGTTACCCTTCAAAGCACTCACAGCAGGTACAACAGAATTACTGCTCAAAAGAGGAGCTTTATCAATAGAGCTTACGTTACTCTCCAATCACTCAAAGCAGGTGAAACAGAGTAATTTATAAGACATTGGGAACTCTCAAGAATGGACACCAGGCCAACTGACTGAACATTTGCAGGTTTAATATTAGCATCACGCTGTTTCTTCAACAAATTCTCAGCAATATGACCTAGTCTACCACAATAATTACATTTATTCTTAGAGAAGTTAGAAGTGGAACTAGTTTTTCCTTCCTGAGAAACATTATCTTTACTCTCCTTCTTTACACCTGTACTCTGAGAAGAGGCTACATATTTACTCTCATATATCTTTATTTGATTACCTGTATAATATTTGTGAGTAAGAACATACTCATCAGCTAAAATTGCAGCATCAGAAACAGTGTCTACCTTTCTCTCATCAATATAAAAACTGACATCCTTCCTGACACATCTTTTGAAGTCCTCCAATAAGATAATCTGCTTAAATTTGTCAAAGTCAGCTTTTACTTTCTTAGAATATAACCATTGATCCAACAAATCTTCTTTAACCCATAACTGGCAGCGCGCAACATATGTCGAGTGAAATAAATTTGGACTATGTGGCGGTGCACGACAGCTGTCGAGTGCCATTTTCAGCACGTAATGTTGCTGAGAGAGAGAGCTGAGCGGTGGGACGATCGTAGTAACCTTATGACCGCTCTCCACGATCACCGTGGACCTACTAAACTGTATTCCACCCTTCTCCCCCCTTTCTCACTCGCTACACAGGGAATTATGTACGGAAATTACCTTATTTTAGGTTTTTTGCACTCGTGTTGCAAGATGGTTGCAAGAGAACCAGTGGTCGTACAAGGATGGTTCGGGTGTCATTGGAAAGCTCTGTTTATGCCCTTTCAGGGATAGATACTTGTTTTACGCTCTGGGTCTTGTTTATGCATGAAAATGAGCATGGAAACAACCCTATTTAGGGTAAAAAAAAACCCGCTGGGCGGTACATAGAAATTACCGCCTAGGCCGCTCTTAAGATGTTAATTTTGGCATACTCAACATGAGATTGCTTATCCTGCTTGTAAGTGGTCCTAAATTTAGCTCTGTAGGCTTCAGGAACAAGCTCATAGACTTTAAGAATCAGGCTCTTAACTACATCATAATTATCCAACTGATCCTGAGACAAAGATGCATAAGTAACTTGAGCTTTACCAGTGAGTACACTCTGAAGGAGTATTGGCCAATATTGCTTGGGCCATTTGAAACCATTAGCTGCCTTCTCAAACAATTGAAAGTATATAGTTACATCAGATTCATTAAAGACAGGGACAAGTCTAAACATTTTGGCCACATCAAAATTATCAGGATTAGATGACCTATTTAACCCGTGTTTCATACAGTACTCATGGTCTAACTTAGCAATTTCAATTTGTGCTTGTGCTTGTGCCTGTGCTTGTTGTGCCTGTGCCTGTTGAGCCTGTGTTTGTGCCTGTTGAGCCTGTGCTTGTTGAGCACGAGCCTGTGCTTCAGCTTCCTGAACACGAGCCTGTGCTTCAACTTGTGCCTGTTGAGGACGAGCCTGTGCTTCAGCTTCCTGAACACGAGCCTGTGCTTCAACTTGTGCCTGTTGAGCACGAGCCTGTGCTTCAGCTTCTTGAACACGAACCTGTGCTTGAATCTTTGCAAGTTCAATTTGTTTATCCATGTCAACTGGAGGAGTTAAATTAAATAGTTTTATATTAATCATGTCAACAACTTGATCTTTATGAGCACTTGAAGGAGGAGCAAGCTGTAGGTATTGTGCAAGATCTTTGAGTTCATTTTTATTCCTACTTTCTACCTGGACAACTGTCTTAACACTCTCTACAAAATCGTTAGCTTCGTCAAAGGTAGAAATAGTTGATGAAGACATCATGAACATTTGAATATCACAAGCAAATAAATTAATATATTCTTAAACAAGTCCCGAAGATCCTGGCTCAAGGTCGACAATGTTATGTTTTGGGCGAGGTGAAATGACACAAACAATAGATTAAATATGAAATTCAAAACTGATGTCAAAACCCTCTCCAAAATATCCAGGTTCAAGGAAACTAGATTAAACATTCTTAGTTTAATTAAAGTAAGTATTATACTGTAACATAATAAAATAAGTTTCTTCAGGCCGAGCAAAAGAATATACAATGCACTAAGATTATAAGAAATATGCAAGTGAAAAATAAATAAATATATACCTTTACTGAAGCAATGCAAGGTAAATATAGCTATATCACATAAGAATTAATATTTTCTCAAGATTACTGGAAATGGTTAATATTTGTTTAATAACTTAAGGAAATGCACACAATATTAATAAAAGCAATACAAGTAATTAATACAACTATTTAAATGTGAAATAAACAGTAGAGTCAACACTTGAGAACATATTCCTACTTATAATATTAATAAATGCAATCAAAAGGAAATAACAACATAATATGAATTTACAGAAAACTCAATGATAATTAATTATAAACTGATCATTAGAATTATGAATTATTTAACAATTAGCCTACATATGAAATAGCACTGAAATATATATAATATAATAGGCTAACAATAATAATACTAAATACACGATTATATTCAACGTACTCAACACTCGGGAACACAGGTAATGATTGCAGGTTACTATATCTTGATGGAGGCCGGAGAAATAATTGTATCACTTCACAAGGTACATCACTATGTACAAGCAAAAGAGAGAGATGTGTGCGCGAAGATAAGGTCGGTCAGTCTGGAGTCGAGACTGCAAGGACTCATGGGGTATGTATATATCACCAGTGAATCTAGAATTTTCTACTACTCTCGTGAATGAAATGACGTAATGCTGGGAGAGACAGGCTAGAGCCTGACAGGTCTAGAACTTGCGAGAAGCAAGCAAATAAGGGGGAAACTAAAATATTATACTAATCTGGCTTATATAATCAATATTAATTCTGGATTACATAACAATATATTACGAAACGAAACGCTGTGATCCCCGAAGGGGTGGCCACCAACGAAACATACCCAAGCACCTCTGTTCCTGGTCAGCCAACGCCCCTCCTCCCATCCAGCACCACCTTCATTCAAGAATTACAGTATATGGAATATTACTTAATTCTGCAACTGATTGAACTGGGGGTCTGTATAGTTAAGCTAGTGATATTTATGTCCCCTGATATTTATTCAAGATTGCATACATTAGGATGTTATCGACAATCATAAATTAAGGTTTTGACATTAAGACGGGGTTAGACTTATTTTGATATAAACTGTACACAAATTGCTTCCTATCTATCTATCTATCTATTGCCTGACGCTGTGATCCCCGAAGGGGTGGCCACGAACGAACCGCCCCCATGCACCTCTGTCCCCAGTCAGTCGACGCCCCTCCCCCCAACCAGCACCGCCTTCGTTCATGTAGTTCCTCACTCCATCCTTCCACCTCATATTCAGTCTACCTCTCCCCCTCTGTCCCTCCACCTCGGTCTCGACACACCCTCTTAGTCATTCTCTCGCTTTCCATACGTTCCATATGGCCGAACCATCTCAAGTTGTTCCTTTTCACACTTTCCAGCACATCTACCTCCACACCACACCTCCTTCTTACTTCCTCATTAGTCTGTCTATCCCTCCATGTAACTCCGCACGCACTCCTTAAGTAATTCATTTCCACTGCTCTCACTCTTGGTCTGAGTCTCTCAACCAACGTCCATGCTTCGCTTCCGTAAGTCAGTGTCGGGATTACCACACTGTCATGCAAGGACTTCTTCACTTCCATACTGACCACCCTATTTCTTGTTACTGCTTTTAGCGTTCCTACAACCCTCTTCCCCTGTTGTACCCTCTCCCGCACCTCTTCATCCATAGTCCCATCTTTACTCAACACACTCAACACACTTGCTTCCTCCATAGTTATTAATTAGACATTTCACAAACAATAAGTTTTCATGTCCGAATATATATATATATATATATATATATATATATATATATATATATATATATATATATATAATATATATATATATATATATATATATATATATATATATATATATATATATATATATATATATATATATATATACTGTATATATATACATATACTGTATATATATATATATATATATATATATATATATATATATATATAATATTATATATATATATATATATATATATATATATATATATATATATATATATATATTTATATACGGTATATATATATATATATATATATATATATATATTGTCACTCCCAAATGAGTTTGTAGCCTACAGTACATCATTTGTGAGTGAGTTACAAGTACAAGGCCTATCGGGCAAGGGGCCTGGTGGGAGGCTAGCCTTTGTTTCCCACTAGCGAGCCCTTGTTGGCACCCTGTGATATGTTGCCGTCTTGTTAACCCTATGAATTAGTTAGTTTATTTAACCTTGTGTGATTAATGCAGTTTATCATAAGTTCACACAATGATGACTTATATTCATTTGATTACTTTTGTTGTTACTGAGAGCACCGGCTGCCTGAGGTAATTGAGTGTTCTGGCGGTGCCTGGTGCTCCCCTTTTTCTCCCTCGTCTGGTCGTGGGAACCAGAGCGAGTGTAAGAGCTTCACTCCAGTCGTAGCTCTCGCTCTGTCAACATCTCTGTAGGGTGTTGGATAGGCTTGCTTCATTTTGTCCCTTGAACACCGCACTTTCTTTTTGGTTCTTTATTTGATTGGAGCATAGCAGGGGCTGGAGTCATATTGAGCATATTGTTTTGTTTTAACATCTTTAGTTTAATCCTAATTACTGCATTCGTTCCTTCTTTGGCAATCTAGCATATAAGCTTCTCCTTTTATTTCTCCAGTTCTTTTCCATTATTTTGATGCATTGTTATTCATCATTATATGTACAAAGGAGTACAAAGGAATACAAAGGAAATCAAGCAACAACAAGGCTAGTGACCCTTCTAGGCTGCTTGTCCTCCAAAACACTGAGGATCAAGTGTCCAAACAGTGGTTTAGAGTGGGTAAGGGAACATTGGAAAGGGAACTAATGTCCGTGGCAGGATTAGGAAGTTAGTAGGGGACGGATGGGTTAGTAACTGAGGGGAGGATAAAATAAAGTTATTCATTTACAAACGCAGTCAGTCGCAGGTTTGATGCGAGATATTTGTCTAGGCGGAGTTTAAATGAATCAAAGGTGCTGCAGTCTATAACGTCTCGGGGAAGCCCATTCCACAAGTTGACAACTCAATTGAAGAAGAAATTCTTAGATTCGTGTGAGTTAAAAGATTTACCAATAATTTTGCAACCGTTTCCCCGCGTGTAATTAGATTGGTCGATAGTGAAGTACTTACTACAGTTCATATTGTTAATGCCTTTGATGATTTTGAACACTTGAATTAAGTCACCTCTTAATCTGCGCTGGTTTAAAGGAAATAGTTTTAATTCTCTAAGACGCTCTTCGTATGGTTCGTTCTTTAGGCTAGGTATCATTTTGGAACCTCTACATTGAACTCGTTCCAGCTTGTTTATATTTTTTGGTAATAAGGACACCAGGATTGAACGCAGTATTCCAGAAGAGGGCGGACTAAGGAATTGTAAAGGGTTAGGATAACTTCTTTGGATTTATGCTCAAATGGCCTGTCTATAAAGCCAATTATTTTGTTTGCCTTCTTAACAACTTCTGAACATTGTTGACTCGGTTTTAGGTTACTCGATATTGTTACTCCCAGATCGGTTTCTCTGTTTACATTCTTAAGCTGAGTGCCATTCATCGAATAGTTTGCTTTCTCATTTAGGTATCCGATATGTAGTACTTTACATTTATCCGCATTGAAACTCATTTGCCAAATTTGGGCCGAACATGACAATTTATCTAGATTGTGTTGCATATCGTCAACTTGTTCTTTTTAGAGTACGCTATTTGCAATTTTTGTATCGTCAGCAAATTTTGAGATTGTACAGGTGAGACTCTCATCTATGTCGTTGATGTAAATTAGAAAGATAATTGGTCCTAGTACCGATCCCTGGGGTACCCCGCTACTTACATTGGTCCATTTAGATGCCTTACCGTTTATGACTACTCTTTGCTTTCTGTCGCTGAGCCAATTTTCTATCCATTTCAACACACCGTCTTGTATTCCATGCGCTTTTAGTTTTAGCAGTAAACGTTTGTTTGGAACTTTGTCAAAGGCCTTTTGAAAATCAAGGTATATAATATCTACAGCTTTACTCTCATCGTAGAGGTTGAGGATATCGTGGAAGAAGTCTAAGAGGTTTGTTGAACAGGAACGTTTTTTACGAAAGCCGTGTTGAGTATCTTTAAGTATGTTATTTTCCTCTAAGTGATTTACGAGTCTGTCTCTTAAGACCGTTTCTAGCATTTTACATACAACTGAGGTTAAGCTAATTGGACAATAGTTACGGGGTAGGCATTTGCTGCCTTTTTTTAATATCGGTGTTACATTGGCTAGCTTCCACTGATCAGGCATAGTTCCAGACTGCAAGGATTTATTGAATAGTAATGTCAGTGGTTTGGAGAGCTCATCCTTAGCTTCCTTTAGAACTCTAGGCGAGATTGTATCAGGTCCAGGCGTTTTATTTACCTTGAGTTTATCTAAACAGTTCAATACTTCTCTCTCTGTAACGGTGATATTGCTTAGAACATCTGAATTATCAATCTGAATCGGCGATGGTGTAGGGATATCACTGAGGTCTTCTGTTGTTGTTGTTGTTGTTGTTCCCCAAGCTGCCTGGCCGAACAGCCCCAAGGCCCCGAGCACAGCCTAGGCCATAACCGAGCGCCCCCACAGAACCCTCCCTGCCGACCACAATAAAGCCTGGGTGACCGAAGCCACTCCATGGCGGGGAGCTGAGGAGGGTGCGAAATCGCCCGGAAAACCAAAGCCCCACCCAGGGCCCTGTGCCCTTCAGCAATTATGAAGAGAAAGATGAGGGGCAAGGGAAAAATATGACGCTTTGGCTCCCAATCTTTGTAGATTGGGAGGTTAATCCACGGAAGAGACGCCGTCACTCGAGATCTAAAAGATATATAAGTAAAAGGAACAGTCAGAGTAAGCTATGGGTATGGCAGAGATCGCTCAGTTCTTACTCTGATAGACCAGCCCATCACCAATGAGGTCTTCTGTTGTAAATACTGATGCAAAGAATATTGAGGTCATTACTCATTTGTACTTCGTCTTTGGTGTATTCTCCATTTTCATCGACTAACGGTCCAACAGTTGAAGTAACTACTTTTTTCTTTCTGATATAGCTATATAATTCTTTCGGGTTTGTTTTACTTTGATTCGCAATATGTAACTCTAGAGTCTTTTTACTTTGCTTAATTAACTTTTTGGCTTTGCGTCGTAGCTCTACAAATTTCACCCGTTCTTCGTCGTTTTGTGAGGATTTTAATCTATCATTAGCAAATGTTTTAGCAAGCAGACAGTTTGAAATATCTTTATTCCACCATTTGGGCTTATTATTATGGCCTGGACGCCGTATTTTCGATGGTATGCAGTCTTGCACTGCTTTTAGGTAAGTGGTTTCGAATATCTTCCAAGATGTATATATGTCGTTATTGTTAATTAAAAAGCTCCAGTCAGTTTCTTTAAACATTGCTCTAAGTTTATGAAAGTTTTCTTTCGGGAAATTAGGGACTTTTTCGATGCTACTATTTGGTTCGTTACTAGTAAACTTTAAAGTGAAAGTTATCGTACGATGGTCGCTGTTACTGAATTCATCACCAACATTCAAATTCTCTATTAATTCTTCTTTTGTTGCAAGTACAATGTCAAGAACGTTATTACCACGGGTCGGCGTTCGAACAAATTGATAAAGCGAACTCTCTTTCAAGTTCGTATACAAGTCATGTCCGGAGTGTGAAGTAAGAGTATCTCCCCACTTGGTCACAGGTAAATTAAAGTCGCCAAAAATTACGGTATCTTGTGAGTTACTTACATCTGCAATTTGTTCGTAAATTTCTTGCTCAGTTTGCACTGATTGAGCTGGAGGTCTGTATATTAACGCAAGTATTATTTTTGTACCTTTATTATTCTTTATTAGCACAAAAGATGTGTCGACGTTCACAATTTGAGGTTTTGACAATAGGGTAGGGTTAAGACTTTCTTTGATATAATGTAAAACGCCACCTCCATTTCTATTTATTCGGCTTTTCTCAAACATATTATTCCTGGTTGATGTCGCTAGTGGTTTGGGGATTGGCCTGTTTATCCAGCATTTGTTGAGCCCTGGAGGACCGAGGTTGTTGGGTGGTGGGGAGGCCTGAATACTGCCATAATAGGCTACCTTGTTTTTCCTTCCACCACACAGCATCCTCCAACTCGGGCCTTATTTAACCCTTAAGGGTGGCAGCCAATTTCCAACCTACTAGGATATCAACCCTTGGGCCTTGTGTAGTTATAGCAACAATACATCTGGTGCAGTTAGGGATTAGGGGTGGAGCCTGTTACTAGGTGAGGTTGTCCCCATTGTACCCGGGTGTATTGAGCTAACCCCAGATGATGTTGTAAGCGATTAGTCATTAAAGTTGTTTATCCCTTACAACACCACCGCCGTGCTGTGCTGAAGAGAGCCACTCGGTGTATTATTAGGACATAGGCTAGGGATAATAGGCTTGGCACAGAGGTTTATTGTACTGGACTTTCCATGGGTTTTTGCGGACAATAGATATTTTTTGTGTCTCCTTGTTACTGCTTTAATAAACAAAGAGGAAGATAACAATTTTTCCTAAAGAACCTGCGTGTCTTGGTGTTTGAGTCAGATATTAAGAGCGTGTCTGTTGCAGGGTAGTACGGTGCTGTGGGCTAGGCTATGTAAGCATCTGGTTGCCCCGGCTCCCCTCGTAACAGTGGCGACCTCACACCAGCATAGTGTGATAGTATAGAGTTCTTGTGGTGTGAAGCATTATATTTGGATTGTCAGTAATTTTTCTTGTACTTGAAAGTCTACGGACATAGTACTCTCATTTCATTAACCCGTGTCCACAACTATTGCTAAGATGTCGCATGTTGATTACGTTCCTGTTCATATTGTGGGAAAGGAGGACGTTTTGCAGTTTATTACAACCCAACCTAATCAAGATGAGATTGCTAGCAGGAGTAGCGATGAATTAAGACATATGTTGGAGATGCATGGTTGGAGGTGCAGTGGTATGGCTAAGGTAGAGTTAGTTCAAGAGGTGTCTAAGCTAGTTGCACAGCAGAATGAACATAAGAACATAAGAAAATGGGAGTCTGCAAAAAGCCGATCGACCCATACAAGGCAGATCCCTGTCACACCCAACCCCAATTACTAGGCCCAATTATAGGCCCAACTCACTAATACCCTGAGTACTGACCCCACCAAAACGGTCGGAGATTAACACAAGATTACGGGGGTCTGCTGAGCGCCGATTGGTCCACACCTGGTAGATCCCCCTCACACCCAACCCATCTCGTCCATATGCCTATCTAATTTTATCTTAAAGCTCCCTATCATTCTTGATCCCACTATATCACTCGGTAGCCTATTTCACCCATCTACAACTCTGTTACCAAACCAATATTTGCCTATATCTTTTCTGAAACGAAATTTATCTAATTTGAAACCATTTGTTCGAGTTCTTTCGCTATCACTGAGCTTCAGTACATTTTTCATGTCTCCTTTATTTGTCCCACTAACCCACTTACACACTTCTATCATATCCCCTCTAACTCTGCGTCTTTCTAACGAATGTAAGCCTAATTTTTTCAACCTTTCTTCATATGGTAGATTTCTAATATTATGAATCAGTTTTGTCATTCTTCGCTGTACTCTCTCCAACGAATCTATGTCCATTCTGTAATAAGGACACCAAAATTGGACAGCATAATCCATATGAGGTCTCACTAATGGTCTTCAGGAAGCTAGTAGTTGTGTCGTGGATGATGGCTACCACTCTGCTGGGGACCGGAGTGGAGCAACAACTCCAGAGCAAGGTGAGACTGTATGTAGGCAGTCTCCTACTATTACAACAGCGCCTGCCACCACGCCTCCACCGTCGGCAGTTAACCCTATCAGTACGGCCCCTTCATTTTCACAGGGCTATGATCAGGCCCCTATGGCCAG
>JBAKBP010004055.1:0-2500 GCA_037953745.1 Lithodes maja
GTTAAGGACTATTAATTAACGTAACGTAATAGTGCCGATCCGAAGTAGAGGGTGGAGGACTTCTTAAGTTCTTAGTCAAGGGTGGATTACTTCGGCTTCGGCCAACACTATTCTTTGGTGTTGTTGTTTCTTACTTCATTGTTTGATTGTTGACCAGACTAGATAATTCCTGTCTCTTTATTAGTCTGTTGTTGAACACTAGTACCGAGTTCTTGTATACCCCGTTATAGCAGATTGAACTCTGGAGGGTATTGGTGTTTTTTGTTCGGCTGGCAGTACTCAGGGGTTGGGATCGTGTGTTTCCGTTGTGGCAGCGAGCCGTATTCGAGTCCTGATTGAGAGCCCTTGTGTACCCGAGTGCCAGTTCGTAACAATATATATATATATATATATATATATATATATATATATATATATATATATATATATATATATATATATATATACCGGTATATATATATATATATATACTGTATATATATATATATATATATATATATATATATATATATATATATATATATATTTATATATATATATATATTTATATATATATATATATATATATATATATATATATATACCTGTATATATATATATATTGTCATTAGGTATTAGGTCCCCTGTTGTTTCTTATATACATAAATGACCTAGATTTAGGTATAACTAGTAGGATAAGTAAATTCGCTACTAAATACTAAAATGGGGAGATCAATTGATTCAGATAGCGATATAGAGTGCCTCCAAAGGGATCTAGATACCTTACATGAATGGTCAGTAAATTGGCAGATGAAGTTTAACATTGACAAATGCAAGGTATTAAAGATAGGGAAGATGCAAACAAATGTTATATATAAACTAGCTAATTTAGAATTAGAAAATTCAGACTGCGAGAAAGATCTAGGTGTGTTTGTTAGCAATGATTTGAAGCCTAGAAAACAGTGTATAAGCGTTCGTAATAAGGCAAACAGGATTCTCGGCTTCATCTCTAGGAGTGTGAGTAACAGAACTGCTGATGTTTTCTTAAAACTTTACTTGTCATTAGTGAGACCCCATATGGATTATGCTGTCCAATTTTGGTGTCCTTATTACAGAATGGACATAGATTCATTGGAGAGAGTACAGCGTAGAATGACAAAAATGATCCATAATATTAGAAATCTTCCGTATGAAGAAAGGTTGAAGAAATTAGGTTTACATTCGTTAGAGAGACGCAGAGTTAGAGGGGATATGATAGAGGTGTTCAAGTGGGTTAGTGGGATTAACAAAGGGGACATGACAAATGTACTAAAGCTCAGTGATAGCGAAAGAACTCGTACCAATGGTTTCAAATTAGATAAAAAAAAAATCAGAAAAGATATAGGCAAATATTGGTTTGGTAACAGAGTTGTAGATGGGTGGAATGGACTACCAAGTGCTATAGTGGGATCTAAAACGGTAGGGAGCTGTAAGATAAAATTGGATAAGCATATGACCAAGAAGGGTTGGGTGTGAAGGGGGATATGCCGGGTTGGGCCAATCAGCGCTCTGCAGACCCCCATAATCCTGCGTTAATCTCTAACCGTTTTGGTAAGATGATCTTCAGGGTATTAGAGTGTTGAGCCTATAATTGGGCTTTGTAATTGAATTGGGGTTGTGTGGGACAAGGATCTGCCTTGCTTAGGCCAATCGGCTTTCTGCAGACTCCCATTTTCTTATGTTCTTATGTTCTTATATTGAGTATATATCACAAATACATGTGAGCCACTAAATGTTTTTAATCTCTCAGTGGGGTTCGAACCGTCGACCGTCAGGACGATAGCCGACGCTTTAATCACCACTGCCGGGGTGTAGTTGATTAAAGCGTCGGCTATCGTCCTGACGGTCGGCGGTTCGAACCCCACTGAGAGATTAGAAATATATATATATAAATATTGTCTTGTTCTAAATTATCTCTCTCTCTCTCTCTCTCTCTCTCTCCCCTACCTACCTACCTACCCACCTATCTATCTATATATCTATCTGAGAAACGCAGGAATGCCAACACTATATTTTTAACAAATAAATATAGGTTTGCTTTTATTGTACGGTTTTCTTTAATAATAATGAATGGGTTACAGTATTTCTATTAGAGAAATAACCCATTCATTCTTATTAAACAAAACCGTACAATAAAAGCAAACCTATATTTATTTGTTAAAAATTAAAGTGTTGGCATTCCTGCATTTCTCAGATAGATATAGATAGATAGACATATAGATAGATGGATAGGTGGGGAGAGAGAGAGAGAGAGAAGAATATATATATATATATATATATATATATATATATATATATATATATATATATATATATACCGGTATATATATATATATATTATATATATATATATATACATATATATATATATTGAGAATATATCACAAATACACGTGAGCCACTAAATGTTTCTAGTCTCTCAGTGGGGATCGAACCATCGACCATCAGAACGATAGCCGACGCTTAATCAATTACACCACGG
>JBAKBP010004055.1:7500-142170 GCA_037953745.1 Lithodes maja
TTTTCGAGCTTTTCAAGAATTCTAATTCATTGGAAAAGATTTCGACTTGAACCCATCTGATCAAAGTTACTTCAGCTGCTTTAAATTCACGAGCATCAATGTTGTGACCCCTGTTGCAGAGTTGGCCCGTTACTTTAAGCTTGAGATTGGATACATATCGCAATACCCAAGCTACAACTCTGACTAGTTTATTATAGTCACCGAATCTTGCCCACTCTATGATAGGACCCAGTGGCTCATTTGGTTGGGCTGTAACTGCCACTGTTTCCAGTGGCAGAAGTCCCTCACCAACAGCATGCCAAATCGTCCATTCACTTTCATGGAGTAGCCACTTTGGACCATGCCACCACAATTCGGACTTCACTAGCTGGCTAGCCGTTATACCCCTAGTTATGAGATCACTAGGGTTTTCCTTTGTATTTACATAATGATAAGCAACATCTGGCAAAAGGGCTCTAATCTCATCTACCCAATTTCGCACATAAACTGGCAGAGACTTCTTGCTATGTACCCAGTTGAGTGCGACCTGACTATTGCACCAAACGTGAACGATTTCAACATTTAATTCGCTCTCGTATGCTGCGCGTACATGTTGCACCAGGCGTGCTAATAGCAGCATGGCAGTCAATTCCATTTTAGGGATAGTTACCTTTTTAACCGGGCCTACCTTGGCCCGGGCTGTAACTAAATGTGCCCCAAATGAAGTAACGACATATATGGCTACCCCGTATGCCGTGGCGCTAGCATCGCAAAACGTGTGTAACGTAACGTCACCGAACACCGCCACTTTACGAGGTATAGGTTTAGTACATAGGATGGCATACTCATTCACAACAATGTCCCTTGGTCATGCAGGTCCTCGGGCAAACTGTCATCCCATCCTATTTTACGTCTCCAAACTTCCTGCATTAAAAACCTAGCTCTTATGGTAACGGGTAATGCTAGACCCAAAGGATCAACAAATTGCGCAACTTTGCTCAACAGACTTCTTTTGGTGTGCGCTCCTGTCTGCTGAGCAAAAGACCTTGTTTGATAAGTTAGTATGTCATGTTTAGGTTGCCAGATCATCCCCAAATTTCTGGACTTTTCCTGGTTAAGAGATGCCGTACCGTCCACCTGTATCAAACTCTGAAGATCTTCACTATTAGTAACCCATTCGCGGAGAAATAGATGTACATCCGCAAACAATCTGCCTGCTTGCCAGTAGGTATATAACAAATCATCCTGACTATCGCTAGAACCCTGCAAATTGTCTATATATAATCCGCGAGATAGTTTACTTGTGCCCTCATGAGTGTCAGCTAGATGTTTTCTGATTGTGGCAAAAACTGTGAACACGTGGCCCCAAAGAGTACAACCCGAAAATGGTATATTATGATCGGACTTTCAGAGTCGCTAATGTCGCTGAACCAAAGAAAGCGGGTAACATTTCTATCTTCCTCCTTTAGCTTGACCATCAAGAAGCTTTCTCGATGTCACTGGTATAGGCGTACTTCCCCAGCCTAAACCGCAATAGATGTTGGGACAGGTCCGACACCATGGACGGACCTGTCAACAGGCAGTCATTTAGACTGGGTAGTTGACCTTGGTGGGCAGAGCAGTCATACACCACCCGTATTGGTGTGGTGATGCTGTCTTTCCTTACCCCATGATGGGCCAGATAGTGAACCCTACCCTTCTTAATCGGTTCCTTGACACCGACTCTCTCAATAAAGCCCCTATCTTCATAACTCCGAAATACATCGTCATACGCCTGGCGCGTGCTCGGTTCGTTAGACAATTTCCGCTGCAATGCGCGCAAGCGACCTAATGCCAAACCATAGTTGGTAGGCAGGCTTATCTCACTGTTCTTCCAGGGTAAACTAACTTTATATTGCTTGTCTGAGGCACAGTAGCTCACAGACTCGTCAAACCTTTGTAGCGCAACTTCCGAGTCATAATCAGTCTCCATAGGATTAATGCCTATGTGATCCAATCTCCACAGTTGTTCCAGGTCGAACTCGGCAGCCATCTTAGGGTCACTAGGTTGGGAATCCTCCCTTCCCAACTCCTCTGCCACGGTTACATTGACTCTATATATCGAGACCGTGTCGACCAGGACCTTTGACTGTGTAGTATGCACCTTTCCGCTCATGCAATACCCAAATTTAGTGGGGATTAAAATTACACCACACATCTTTTTAAATCCAGGGTACACTACTTCATAATAATGATCCACACCAAGTAGAACATGCACCTCACTCTGATTTCCCATGGGATCTGACAAGTTAACCCCCTTGCTACATAATACGTGTTCCACCTTCTTCACTCCTACAGATACATATTCTGGTAGGGTGTCTACTACGATACAAGTCATAAAGTACCGGTTTTTATGGTAGACATATGAAATCTCCGCTATCTCGTAGTCTTGCTTATCAGTAACCCCTGTGAAGCCCTGTAATCGAAGAGTATCAGCCCCTACGATTCGGTGCTTCAGTCCCTCTAGTACGGACCTCTTTATAAAGGAACGTTGAGACCCTTGATCTAGAAGTACCCGACAAACCTTGTTACTGTCATTACCTTCCATGGGAATCTGAATTGTGGGCAATATAGTGGTGTCTTGAGTGCTACCTAGTGCCACAGTTATAGTACCCTCTGGTTTGACGTCTTTGACTTTATCTGCTGTAGGATACAACTTATCAAAGTGATGTCCTTTGCAGTGGCGACAGGGCCTTAAGTATGTAGCAGTACATTGTCCCTGCTTACCATGTTCCTTACTTAGACAACCCACACATAGCTTCAATTTTTTTCGCCTGTGCTAGTTTTGTCTCATTTGTTGGGTATTTTATGCAGAAACTTCATTTATGTTTGTTGTTACATAGCTTACATAGAATCTGAGCAGGTTTCTTATATGCACCCTCTTTCTTTTCTTTAGTCCCCACTGTCATGCTTACTGTTCCCCGCTTCTCCACATTCTCACTCCCTCCCGATACATACATTCTCCCTTTGTTCAACTGTAGATTATTGATTTCCTTACTGAACTGAGTTTTGAACTCCCCCAGCTCAAATGATCTTACCTTGTCAAGTATTGCCATAGGAAGCTTCTGACGCAAGATAATGACTATCATTTCCTGTGTAGTAAGCCCTAGGGTGTCTAGCGATCGAGTATGGTACTCCATATTTGCCCTGAAATTTGTCAACTCCTCAACCTTATACTGTGGTTCTGCGAGCCTTAACAAGGCAATGACATGGGCCATCTTCAACTGCTCTTTATCCCCGTATGTGGACTCTAATAAGTGTACTGCCTCAAGATAACTACCACCCACTACCGCAAAACCCTCTATCAAATGTAAGGCCTCTCCTTCCATTTGTCCCTTCAGATAGTGAAACTTGCGGACATTATCCAAAGAGGATTCATGAACTGTAGACCGAAATACGTCCCAAAAAGTTAACCACTCAGTCAATTTGCCCCCAAATATAGGAAGATTGAGCTTTGGGAGGTGTACAGTGTATTTTGGGTCAGCCCTTCTATGGGCCTCATTATCGCCTCCCTTCTTACTTGCGACAGCACGCTGTAATAAGTGCTTCGCTCTAAAGACAGGTTCATCATAGAGGGCGCGATTATCACACCCTGTAACTATCTCTTCCTCCTCTGTCATGTCTGCCACAATCACCTCACTCAGAGCCATAATACGACCGTGGGTAGCTTGGACGTTTTCTAATCTAGCCTCCAATTCCTCTAGTTCAGCAGTAGTGATGAAAGTGTTGGCGTCCACAATTAGCCTACTTAACCTCTCTGCGGCGCACAGGGGGTTTTCTACAGGGTAAGACTGTGCGCACCTATGATGATTTTGGGACCTATTGCAAATTTCGATAAAAAGTACATCATCGTGTAGGGAATGTTTGCGGGCATCGGCCCATATATATTTGACCCCCCAAAAAATGTCTGGGGGTGGGTGGGGGAACGGTCCGTAGTTGAAAAATGTGGAGCGAATGGCACCGCGTGGCTAGATTGTCATCGAGCGGCGAGATTTCCCTGCCGAATATTTACGCGCGCAGGGGATAGAAGGAGAGGGAGGAGGGGGTGGGTTACGGCGTATTATCACGTATATGTCCATTTTTGAGCCCTTTTAGGCTATGTAGAGTATGTATACGTGTGTAGGCCACCCATATAACAATGAATATGCCTCATAGTGACCAAAAATTGCAATATATAAGGGAATTATAAGATAATTTGTAGGCGGGAATGAAGATGTGTTGGAGGTTTGGCGGCAATTTATGAGCTGAGAGTGTGGTTTACGCCATACATATCACGTATATCTTGTACGTAGAGCACTGTCATGCTATAATACAGACTTGTACGTATGTATACGTGCCATATATCAAAATATATACCGCATATTGACCAATTCATGCGATATTTACGCACATTATCAAAGAGTTTCTATGCGTGAACCAAGGTGTGAGTGAGTTGTGCTGGGAATGAAAGGGGGAGAGGGTGTGTTACGCCATAAATATCACGTAAATCTTGTATTTAGAGCACTGTCATGCTATAATAAAGACGTGTACGTATGTAGGCGTCCCATATAACAAGGAATATACCGCATATAGCCCAATTGATGCGATATTTACGCAAATTGTGAATGTGTTTCTAGCAGACGGAAGCCTGAAAGGGTGGGTTGGGGGTGGGTGGGTGGGAGGGAGGGAGGGAGGCATGCAGGGGTGCAGGGAGGGAGTGAGTGAGTCGTGAAGAGAAGGAAGGCAGGCAGATCCAGCTGTGTGACAATTGTGAAGGCGCCCGAGGCGTATGGATGCTTGGGATTTTGAACCTTATGTCTTCCAGGTGTCTGGTGTTTGTTGCCACCAAGAGTTTTACAATAACATGAGTCAGGAATGGAGAGAGAGAGAGAGAGAGATAGATAGAAACTGAGACATGCGTATGTCGTACGTATAAATGGACTTCAGAATTGCATTTTTATGCAAGCAGACATTGCATTTTAGACACATGTGAAGTACCACAGAAACATGTAGGCCATTGACTGTCAATAAAGTACTATATTATAGACCACCAGCGACGGTGGTCAGTAAACACGTGCAGATTGCCTTTTGCGATAAAGGGCTAAATATAGAATGGTGTCTCCTTACACTTGCGAAAGGGTAGATTGCCACCAGAGAAACGTTTACTTATTTATTTCCAAGTAATATGCAATCTAAATGTATATTCGAGACCTACTGCAATTATTTGTATGACAGTCATGACTATGTATAATCCAATATACGCACGTAGGCGAGACATAAGAAAGCTGGTTGAGCAATTTTCGACACCCACACAGTTATTATTCTTTTTTATTTACAATATTATACAATACAAATGTATTTGTGAAGAGTATTTTATCCATTATTGTATTTATACAAATTTTGTTCCCAGACAGAGCTGCTGTGGCTGGTGTAGCTGGGGCATAAAGGGAGCGGCAAGGGTCACCGCTTGACCGTGTGAAAATGAGTGGAGTCGCACTGAGAGGGGCAATTTTGCTGAATGTTTTGGCAATTTTGGACAGAATAAAGTTATATAATTACTAATTCTTGACAGAGACAAACTTTCATAAACCTTGGCATGATATAATTGATAATCCCATCAATTTACAAACGTAAATTGGTGGGATAATTCATTTTTTTTTGTATATTGTCATTTCGATTGTAGACACGAAGTTTTGAGTGATATTTGGTATGAGCTCCTGTGGCATGGTTGGTAAGGTCGCGGACTGGAAAACTCAAAGTGTGCTAGGGTTGTGTGATCGAATCCAGGAGGGGGTTATGGGGAAGGTTTTCTATTGTCTAGAACATTTTTGATAACAAATTTTTTTTACAAGATCATGCCATTGTATTCAATAAATATGAAATATTCATAGAATATATCATATTGTAAGAATACAATGACATGACCTTGTGTTTTTTTTTTTTTATTATTGTTTTTTTTTATTATCTTAGTAGGTTTGACAGGATTTGTTGAAACATATTTATTTTTGTACAATTCATTTGAGGTAAGAAAATAATTATATACACATGACTTTGGCTAATAACAAACATATATATTGATATAATAAAAAAAATAAGGCATATTACATGTAAATATTTGAAACTTATAAACTAAATAATGAAACATACAATTATATAATGTAAAAGCTATATCACAGGGACATCTTTGGAACTTATACATTATATAATATATATGTTACATTATGAGGTAGCGTGATCAATTAGGTCAGGTCAGGTAAGGTAGGGCGCGAGTCCAGGACAGGGCTGGGCAGGGGGCGAGTCCAGGGCAGGGCAGGGCAGGGCAGGGCAGGGCAGTGCAGGGCAGGGCAGGGCAGTGCAGGGCAGGGCAGGGCAGGGCGACACTCAATAATTTTTGAAGGTGTGGTAGACCCTGAAGCACTCACCCATGCAGAGTGGAACTTTCCACTCTGCGCACATTGAGGTGACTCTTTTTGGGACATGGGGTTTCCTGACACTGGAGCTGCAGACGGTGCACTGCACCTGCCTGTGACGAGTGCCAATCAGCTCGGTGTTGGTCAGGTAGTGTCTTTGGACACCCACCTGGACTCGGTCAGGAACGTGATCCCCACGCCATGCCGTACGTCTGTGAGTGGTGGTGCCATACTTCTCCAGGAGTTGGTATGAGACGTTGTACACGAACTCCCGGAATTTAAGTTTCTGGTTTGGGGCCATATTCTTTTTGACCAACCACAAGTTGTAGGCGTTCAGCATCGTTATGTCAACAAGGTGGAGGAAGAGCTTGTGATACCACTTCACAGTCTTCCTCAGACACTCAACGCCTGACAGCTGACAGTCAGACTTGTCCACCATGCGCATGTTTTTGGTGTAGTCCACTACCATGTCGGGCTTGTAGATGGTCTTCCTGGTTCGGTAGTGGATTTTGCCAGAATCCATCTGGGCACCTGTGTGGACGGTGGAAAGCAGGTGGACGTCTCGCTTATCCTTCCACTTCAGGGCTATCACTTTCCCACACTTTTCGAGCTGCTTGTATTTCTGCCCCTTTCGTCGCCTTCTTCGCACATGCCTCTCGCGGTGTTCCTGGGCCAGGTCGTCTTCTGAAGGTGTGTCACTGGAGGAGGCATCTGTGAGAGGAATGACATCACCTGTGAATTTTGGCATAAACTTTCTTGTCTTTCTGACAGTCCCACATGACCCCGTTTGGTTGTCATGAAGAAACTGGCAGAGAGCAGGAGAAGTATACCAGTTGTCAGTGTAGATGATGTGGCCTTTGCCCAGGTAAGGTGCCAACATTTTCCTGACGATGGCACCTGACATGCCCATGGGGTCATTGGCAGCGGCTTTCGGTATGTCAATGTCAGTGCCTGTGTACACGATCATGTCAAGTACTATTCCAGTTTCGCAGTCACACAAAACGAAGAGCTTGATTCCGAACCTATGCCTTTTCAAGGGGATATACTGTTTGAAAACAAGACGTCCTTTGAAGAGCACGAGCGACTCATCAATCACCAAATTGAGGAAGGGGTAAAAGTATTTCCTATACCTCTCCAACAACATGGTGAACACATTCCGAACTTTCCATATCCTGTCAATCCTGTTAGGATTTTCGTTGTCTGCAAAGTGCATAAATCTTAGCAGCAACAAAAATCTGTCACGAGTCATGAACTTATTGAAAGTTGGGGTGGCGATGAGAGGGTCGTGCTTCCAATAGTGTTGCAACACATGCTTCTTGATCAGAGGCATGAGGAACAACAAGGCAAAGAACGTCATAAATTCTTCCCCAGTCGTATCCACCCAGCCTCGTATTCTCGCTTTTGGAGAAAGGACGTCCAATCTGCCAAACACCCACCTGTAGTAGGCGTTTGTTTGGGCAACGATGTACGTCATTACCTCCATATCGAAAAAAGCGAGGAAGAAGTCGCTTTCGTTCGCTTGATCGTCACAGGGCCAGTCGTCAGTTGTTCCTGACGTCCCAGGATTGAACTGGGGCACGTCAGGTACAAAATTGACCCCGTCAGACCAATCGAATGAAGGCAAGCCAGGGATCGGAATGCCGTCTGCGTCTGCTTCATCGTCTGAAATATCGCTTCCATGGTCGCGATACAGCACTTGATCATCATCACCCTCCTCTTCACTAGACAGACGATGACCTTCCTCATTTTCGTCACCGACGTCTGACTCACTCCCACTGTCCACTCCCAAATCCCCCCACCCTTGGTCCCGTGCTAGGGCTTCGTCGTCAAAACCTTGGCTGCCAATGTCCTGCGAATCACCATCAAACAGCAGGGCGCCATATTTTGATGGTGTCAGAGTTTTCCGGGTAACTTTTGCACGCGAGGGTGTCTTATGGACAGGGACAGCAGAGGTGGCGGCAGGGGCGGCGGCAGAGGCGGCGGCAGAGGCGGCGGCAGGGGCAGCAGTGGTGCGTGGCCTTGATGGCAAGATGATGGTGGTGCCTGTCGCCCTTCTCTCTGTTCCTTGGGCAGGGGCGGCAGGGGCGGCAGGGGCAGCAGGGGCAACAGGGGCAGCAGGGGCAACAGGGGCAGCAGGGCCACCAGGGACAGCAGGGCCAGCAGTCGCTTTCCCTCTCCCTTTCCCCTTCCCCTTCCCCTTCCCCTTCCCTGTTCCTTGGGCAGGGGCGGCAGGGGCAGCAGGGGCGGCAGGGGCAGCAGGGGCGGCAGCGGCAGCCGGGCCAGGGGCGGCGGCGGCAGCCGGGCCAGGGGCGGCGGCGGCAGCCGGGCCAGGGGCGGCGGCGGCAGCCGGGCCAGGGGCGGCGGCGGCAGCCGGGCCAGGGGCGGCGGCGGCAGCCGGGCCAGGGGCGGCGGCGGCAGCCGGGCCAGGGGCGGCGGCGGCAGCCGGGCCAGGGGCGGCGGCGGCAGCCGGGCCAGGGGCGGCGGCTGGTGGTGGTGGTGGTGGTAGGGGCACTGTGGCTGGCGTACGGGATCTTTTCCCTACGCCCGTGCCTTTAATTTTTCCTGCCCCCGCAGGTTTTGCAGCCCTAGGGCGGCCTCCTGCGTCGCTGGCAGGGTGGCAGGGGTGGCAGTGGTGGCAGTGGTGGTAGTGGTGGTGGTAGTGGTTGTTGCAGTGGCCTGGGTCGTGGTGGCAGTGTCCCGAAAGACCAATGACCTCTGTGCCATTGCCCTGCTTGCACGTGTTTTTTGTGCTTTGGGTGCTGGTGTTTCGTCCTCAGAGCTGTAGGGCGTGTCGTACTGGTAGCTACGGTCTTTGGCAGCCACCCTCTGCCTTCCACGGCGGCTAACACCACCAGAAGGAGGGCTGGTTGTGTCATCAGGGAGCGAGCGTGAGGGACGTGTGGGCTCCATGACTAGTGCGTGGTTACTGGCGCGGGGGTGCTTGCACGAGTGCGGGGAGAGCGTTTGGCGGGGTGGTATCGAGAGTTGACATGTAGTACTATATCCACACCAATTTTCAGCCGCCTGACTATTAACGCGCGGTTTTGGTACGCGTTCAAAAGCGTTACTCTGAAGAGTCTCCCCGCAGTGCGCCGGGGGAACTCTTAAGAGTCTCCCCGCAGCTCCCGGGTTAATACTCCGCGAAGTCCCGTCCTTTAATTTTTAGGGGCCTTGATCAGCACCCCACTAGACGGTGTCTCTTTATTGTCTTTATTCATTTTGCATGTCAGCCTAAAGGCTATGTATCTAAATGTTAAGTTACAAAAACAACGGCTAAAATAGTAGTCTAGTTAAGAGACGCCGACCGGCGGACTTCTATGTTAGGGAGAAAAAATAGTACACGAAATAGCAATACCTACTAAAGGATCATATTGAACAAGAAAAAATGTTAGGTCAGGTCATATGTCAGACGAAGTCTGAAACGGAAAAGAAAATTTATTGGGGAAAGATGATGGGTGGGATGAAGGATTTGGGCAGGTGCAACGATGTGACCCTGCATTCCCGCTCTAACCATCGCTTGGCTAGCCTTGCCAGTTTATCATAGAGTTGTTCCTGCATCCTGTTATAATTATGTCCCCTTGTTCATTGCCTTAAAATCCCTTACTGGTAGCCAATTCCCGAGGTCTGGGCACCAATGTGGTAAACTATCAATGGAAGTTAAATATTACTAAGCTATAAGGAATCAAATAAAATCAATCTAAATGAAAACTACTCCATATCTAAATTGAATTCAATCTGAAACAAGCTAATTTATATCCAAAGGTCTCACATAATAATTTTATATATAGGGTAAGGTTATAAGGGTTAATATTAGCCAGGAATTAACTCACCAATAGTTCCACGTGGCAATGAGGCAAGGGAGAAAGTTTTACCCAATATGGTGGTGGACAATGGGGAACGAGACTTCGGTCCCGAGACACCAGTCAAGTTAAAGAAAGAATAAATGATTACATGGGAATGGACATGATTATTATGCTTCTCTGTCAGTCAGTCATGGCGTCGATGAGAGCGTCGTGATGGTGTAGCTGTATGTGTATTGTGATTAGAGGCTCAAAACCACGATCAACTGAGGGCGGAAAATAGATGTTAACTGGTTGGTGTTCGTGAAGGCTCTGGTCTTCCTCGAAGGCACACCTTGCTGCCTTGGCAAAACGCCAGGAGCCCAAATTATCGTACCGCATCTAGGTTGCTCTATACGATAAATTATATTAATATATACGATAAATTCATATATACTACATAAGACCATGGCAATATTGCTTAATAGCATATTAGGCCTTTTATAACTTAACTTATTTACAATCTTATAATATACGATCTACTCATCCTATGTCGTGCTGTAGGAGCGATCGTGACATCACAAAGACATACGGGGGTTAGTGGGATTAACAAAGGGGACATGACAAATGTACTAAAGCTCAGTGATAGCAAAAGAACTCGTACCAATGATTTCAAATTAGATAAATTTCGTTTCAGAAAAGATATAGGCAAATATTGGTTTGGTAACAGAGTTGTAGATGGGTGGAATGGACTACCAAGTGCTATAGTGGGATCTAAAACGGTCGGGAGCTTTAAGATAAAATTGGATAAGCATATGGACAAGAAGGGTTGGGTGTGAAGGGGGATCAGCCGGGTTGGGCCAATCAGCGCTCTGCAGACCCCCATAATCCTGCGTTAATCTCTAACCGTTTTGGTAAGATGATCCTCAGGGTATTAGAGTGTTGAGCCTATAATTGGGCTTTGTAATTGAATTGGGGTTGTGTGGGACAGGGATCTGCCTTGCTTAGGCCAATCGGCTTTCTGCAGACTCCCATTTTCTTATGTTCTTATGTTCTTAGGCAAGGCAAAGTCAATACCATTCCTAGATAACTGGACCCACTTCTATGGTAAGGATGAACTGTATGCCCAGGATGGAGTACATCTTTCTCGACTAGGAGTTTCGACCTTAGCCAGCTCACTGGACAAGATTGTTGCGGGGTTTCGTTAAAAAACACCTGGGTGTGTAAGTAAAATACTGTCTCCATATGGAGCAGGTACTTCATGTGACAAACCAGTGAGTAAAATAGAAATAATCAGTCAAGATAGTGCGGATATAGTGATGTGTAATAGTAGTATCGATAACACTACACATTTAACTGATAGTAAAGATGAGAATACTGATAGAGTAGAATTTCCGTCTAGAGCTAGTAGTTCAACAGGAAATAATAAGTTAGCTAAACACAATAGAAAATTAGTTGCAAATAAAAGTAATAGGTTGAGGGTATATTATACAAATTGTAGGAGTTTATGTAACAAAATGAACGAACTTAAAACACTCGTTAGCACAGAAAATATAGACATAATAGCGCTAACTGAAACGTGGATTAATACAGAATCTAGGCATTTTTTAGCAGAATTTGATATTCCAGGATATAGTTTGTTTAAATATGACCGAACAAGTAGGAGGGGCGGGGGTATAGCAGTGTTTGTCAGGAGTACATTAAAAAGCTGTATTAAATCAGGTATTAGACTAAATAATGATAATGAAAGTGTTTGGGTAGAGGTTAACGAAGGTAGTGAGACCATAGTTATTGGAGTTATATATAGACCGCCTAATATGAGTAGAAATGGCGGAACATCGTTATGGGAGGAAATTAAAATAGCATCAAGGTTTAGCAATGTGTGCATTATGGGGGATTTTAATTTTTCGAACATTGATTGGCAGCACCAAATAGGCGACTCCGATTCAGTAGAGTTTATGGAGGTAGTACAAGATAGTTTTTATTTCAATTCATAGATACGCCGACTAGAGGTATTAATATTCTTGATTTAGTTTTCAGTAACAATGAACATATGATAAATGATGTAGAGATTGGTGACCACCTAGGAAATAGCGATCATAAATCTATTTATTTTAATATACAATGGACAGGGAATGCTAAAGAGAATACGACACTTATCCCAGATTTCAGAAAAGCCGATTATGGTGGGCTAAGAAGAGACTTAAGGGTGGACCCTAATGTTAAGCAATTAAGTCAGGATATGCCAGAGTTAAACTTGCCACCTACATATAACCAGTTTATTGCTTCACTCCACAATACCCAAAATAAATATATCCCTAAAAGAAGATTTAGATCGACGCAGAACCAACCAAAATGAATGACTAATAAGCTAATAGATCTTATAGGAAAAAAGAAAGGAATATATATAGAAAAATAAAGAAAGGCGAAAATCATCTACATATATACTATCAGACTCTATCAAGACAGGTCAAAAAGGAAATCAGGAAAGCAAAAAGAAATTATGAAATAAGGATAGCCAGTGACTCAAAAAATAACCCTAAAGCTTTTTACCAACTATATAAATCTAAAGTTAGAGATGTAATAGGCCCCCTAAAAACTTCAATAGGAGAAATAACAGAAAATGATTTAGAAATGTGCAGTAAATTAAATAGTCAGTTTTGTCCGTTTTCACTAATGAAAATTTGGCACAGATTCCAGAAGTCAATATGGTATATAGTGATAGTATAGAAAATATGTTAAGTACAGTTAGTATAAGTAGAAATGATGTGATTACGGAAATTGACAGACTGAAACCTCAAAAATCGCCTGGTCCTAACGAGGTATATGCTAGAGTATTAAAAGAATGCAGAGATGAGTTAAGTAGTCCATTAGCATTTTTATTTAACAAGTCATTAGAAACAGATTTAGTTCCAGAAGCTTGGAAGCTTGCAAATGTAGTTCCGATCTTCAAAAAAGGTGATAAATCGATAGCATCCAATTACCGTCCCATTAGTCTCACATCAATCATAGGAAAGTTGCTAGAGTCTATTATTGCTAGGAAAATTAGAAGCCACTTAGAAAAATTTAACTTAATAAATTCTTCTCAGCATGGATTCACTCAGGGACGTTCTTGCCTTACTAATTTGCTTAGCTTTTTCTCAGAGGTATATGAAGCAGTAGATAGTGACAAGTCATATGATATTATTTATTTAGATTTCAGTAAAGCTTTCGACAGAGTCCCTCATGAGAGATTGATGAGAAAGGTTGAGGCACATGGAATAGGAGGATCGTTGTTGGGATGGATTAGGTCATGGCTAATTGGTAGGAAGCAGAGAGTCAGCATAAATGGTACCAAGTCAGAGTGGGGAGCAGTCAAATGTGGTGTCCCCCAGGGATCGGTATTAGGTCCCCTGTTGTTTTTTATATACATAAATGACCTAGATTTAGGTATAACTAGTAGGATAAGTAAATTCGCAGACGATACTAAAATGGGGAGATCAATTGATTCAGATAGCGATATAGAGTGCCTCCAAAGGGATCTAGATACCTTACATGAATGGTCAGTAAATTGGCAGATGAAGTTTAACATTGACAAATGCAAGGTATTAAAGATAGGAAAGATGCAAACAAATGTTAAATATAAACTAGCTAATTTAGAATTAGAAAATTCAGACTGCGAGAAAGATCTAGGTGTGTTTGTTAGCAATGACTTGAAGCCTAGAAAACAGTGTATAAGCGTTCGTAATAAGGCAAACAGGATTCTCGGCTTCATCTCTAGGAGTGTGAGTAACAGAACTGCTGATGTTTTCTTAAAACTTTACTTGTCATTAGTGAGACCCCATATGGATTATGCTGTCCAATTTTGGTGTCCTTATTACAGAATGGACATAGATTCATTGGAGAGAGTACAGCGTAGAATGACAAAAATGATCCATAATATTAGAAATCTTCCGTATGAAGAAAGGTTGAAGAAATTAGGTTTACATTCGTTAGAGAGATGCAGAGTTAGAGGGGATATGATAGAGGTGTTCAAGTGGGTTAGTGGGATTAACAAAGGAGACATGACAAATGTACTAAAGCTCAGTGATAGCGAAAGAACTCGTACCAATAAATAAATTTCGTTTCAGAAAAGATATAGGCAAATATTGGTTTGGTAACAGAGTTGTAGATGGGTGGAATGGACTACCAAGTGCTATAGTGGGATATAAAACGGTCGGGAGCTTTAAGATAAAATTGGATAAGCATATGGACGAGAAGGGTTGGGTGTGAAGGGGGATCAGCCGGGTTGGGCCAATCAGCGCTCTGCAGACCCCCATAATCCTGCGTTAATCTCTAACTGTTTTGGTAAGATGATCCTCAGGGTATTAGAGTGTTGAGCCTATAATTGGGCTTTGTAATTGAATTGGGGTTGTGTGGGACAGCCTTGCTTGGGCCGATTGGCTTTCTGCAGACTCCCATTTTCTTATGTTATGTTCTTATAACTGGATAAGTACCGGTAAGGGGCTCCACTAGAGGTGTCAGCTTGAAAGCCTACATATACTTATGAGTCATGTTGAATGTAAGTGTGACTGAAGGGGAGATAGGTAATTTTTCTGGTCCCCCTTCTTCCTCATGTTTATCCGCATTAGTTTTCAGATTATAAGACGTTCGACCCAATAGTTTGGCGATTTAAAAACCTCCACCCCATTTCTTTGTCAATATTAACACTTTTCGTGTAATTTAGGTGTCGATTTTTTCCTGAAGAGCGATAGCAAGCCTGTAATTTAAGAGAAACCGGCCTTCGGCCGGGATATTTTTATATCGAAAAATGTACAAATTTATCTTGAAGGAGGATCTTGAGCGGATGTTATTTTAAGCTTGATGGAGGTCTAGGGAAGAAACTAAAAACAGATTAAAAATTGGATTGCCACATGTGTTTGTACATTATATTATAATACATAAATGAGCAAATAAATACGCCCATGCTCCCTTAGTGGTGACAGAGTGAGATAACCCATTCAGTACCTGTGACATCCATTTTATTCAGTTTAAAAAGGGCCTTCAGCAATTAACAGGCTTCTAAATATCTCACTTAACCCTTTTTACTACCACAGATCTTTTTTAAACTGCACAAAATCATAGATATAGCTAGAATATAATAACAAATCATAGATATAGCTAGAATATAATAACAAATCATAGATATAGCTAGAATATAATAACAAATCATAGATATAGCTAGAATATAATATAATATAATCATAGATATAACTAGAATATAATAACAAATCATAGATATAGCTAGAATATAATATAATATAATCATAGATATAGCTAGAATATAATAACAAATCATAGATATAGCTAGAATATAATATAATATAATCATAGATATAGCTAGAATATAATAACAAATCATAGATATAGCTTGAATATAATATAATATAATCATAGATATAGCTAGAATATAATAACAAATCATAGATATAGCTAGAATATAATATAATATAATCATAGATATAGCTAGAATATAATAACAAATCATAGATATAGCTAGAATATAATAACGAATCATAGATATAGCTAGAATAGAATATAATATAATCATAGATATAGCTAGAATATAATAACAAATCATAGATATAGCTAGAATATAATATAATATAATCATAGATATAGCTAGAATATAATAACAAATCATAGATATAGCTAGAATATAATAACAAATCATAGATATAGCTAGAATATAATAACAAATCATAGATATAGCTAGAATAGAATATAATATAATCATAGATATAGCTAGAATATAATAACAAATCATAGATATAGCTAGAATAGAATATAATATAATCATAGATATAGCTAGAATATAATAACAAATCATAGATATAGCTAGAATATAATATAATATAATCATAGATATAGCTAGAATATAATAACAAATCATAGATATAGCTAGAATATAATAACAAATCATAGATATAGCTAGAATATAATAACAAATCATAGATATAGCTAGAATATAATATAATATAATCATAGATATAGCTAGAATATAATAACAAATCATAGATATAGCTAGAATATAATAACAAATCATAGATATAGCTAGAATATAATAACAAATCATAGATATAGCTAGAATATAATATAATATAATCATAGATATAGCTAGAATATAATAACAAATCATAGATATAGCTAGAATATAATACCAAATACGTCGCCGATACAGCAGGCGTCTTTTCTATTTGATTTCAGTTACATTTTGATGATTTTAATGAAGCTTGGGAAGGATATATGGTACCTAAAGGGATTTATTGGAGATAGTCCGCAGCCTTATAATGAGGAGACGTCCTTCCTAAGCTGAATAAAATTGTCTAATAGTTGTCAGCATATAATGAAAAAGACATCACCGGTACAGCAGGGGTTAAGGGGAGCTCCGGGCTGGTGTATAGTCGTGATGAGGAGTTAAGGGGGCCCACCTCGTATTTTATCTCTTTCTCTCCCTCTCTCTCTGGGTTGTATCCATTCGGTCCCATTCAACCTACTGTTTTAAGATGATTACCCCCATCTAGGTGTCGATTTTTTCCTGGCGAGTGGTAGCGAGCCAGCAGTTTCTTTAAAATGTTTTTGACAGCAGGCTAAATTTGTACGAAAAATGTCTCCGGCGAAGCCTGATTTCTCCATGCAATGCCAGCTTGTTCAGGCGGTGTTGCCACGAGTCGGTTTCACTGGTCGATTGCCGAACGCTCGCGTTACACTCCAAGTTACTCGAACGGACTCGAGTTATACCCGAGTTGCACTCTGGGTTATTCGAGACAACTCGAAACAACTCGGCCTAACTCGGCATTATTCGAGACAATTCTGGTTATCTCATTTGACATAACCGGTGATAACCAGCAACACTTGCTTACGCTCGAGAACATTTTAGTTACACTCTTGGCTACTCTTTATGCATCACTCTTGCATATTTGGCCACATGGTTTTGTCCCCGAGTGTTGAGGAGTTCCACCGATTAATTAGGAGTACTTCTGAGTTGTTCTGAGTTAATCCGAGTAATCATGACTTATTTCGAGTGTTCCAAAGTGTCTTGATGTTGATTTGACTCAGGCCAATATTTTTAAACATGTTTGAAATTTGGGCTGCCCGAGCGGAGTTCCCTGGAGTTACCCTGAATGACCCAGAGTGCCCATGGGTGCATACAATCTTCCAAGAGACATTACGTGAGTTTCCGAGACTTTGGACTCTTGGAAACTCGGCCTCACACTCCTTAATGTGTGAACTAGGCTTAAGACACGGGGCAGTGGGAGTCAGGAGGAGTAATATAGGAGTTAATGGGAGTCTACGAGAATCAGTGGGAGGTGTAAGGTTTGTGATGCGATTATGCCATGGATGGCCCCCCAGATCTATTATTATACTATATTTCTGGCACGTTTGGGACAATAGTCTATTATTTCCAACTGATGGTAAGGTGCCATACCTTTATTTTGATTACTCGGCTGTTACAAAGGAGTACAAAGGAGAACAAGCTACAACAGGTCTTGCGATCCCTCAAGGTTACTTGCCCATTACGAGGATTATGTGCCGAAATATGTTATTAAATGTGAAACCTGGCATAAATATGATGCAGAAACATAGTACGTTTTTTATTTATATATTTTGTATTGTTATTTTTGTTTTGTTTTACATTTAATTATACAAAAGTCAGCTGCTAAGGGATTGAATTTAACCTCAGATTAAAATAACAGATTATAGTAACTCGTATTCTTTCCTGTATAGTTACTTCTAGAGTGTCTATGTATATTATATGTAGCTCGTATGGATACTTCAAAAATGGAGTTTCGTTCAGATGTGGAGTGATAAGTATAGTCTGTTCATTCTTGATTGGGCAGAAATCGTAACCTCTAACCTTTGTAACTCGAAACGGACTAGAGTAATCGAGCTAATATTTCTACCAAATAGGAAGACTTGGCCAGGGAATATGTGTGGAACTGACAGCTCATTTGCTCTAGCACTTTTTTGAGTAACAGAGGTTTGAGGTTACGATTTTTGCCCAGCCTAGAATGAACGGACTATAGTAGGAATATTAACATTACGACTTTCGGTAGTTACTATATTTAATTATTTATGTGTTTTATTTTTCTGTGTGTATGAAGGAGACAAAAGACAGGCTGCGTGTAACGAGTGTCTCCCTAAAAGGAGTGACAGAGAGACAAATTAAAGGGACATTGGAGTCAAAATGCCTGGATACACGAAGTTTAAAGCAGTCTAAGTCATAGGATGAAGGAAAGGTTGATTAAGGGAGAGAGGTCCAGAGTTATTTCGCTGTTTTCTGTCAACACGGGTTTACCACAGCCACACCCGGAAGTTGTATTAGGGAAGCCTCACAAGTACACCCCTTTCGGTACCGTTCATGTCATTTTTGAGGGAGGAAACTAAAAACATATTAAAAATTGGATTTCCACATGTGTTTGTATATTATATTATAATACATAAATGAGCAAATAAATACGCCCATGCTCCCTTAGTGGGACACACTCTACAAAACTCCACTACTTCTGCACGCATTCCTGGCCAGTGAAAGTGGGCTCTGATTCTGTCTAGAGTTTTTCTCACACCTAGGTGTCCTGCCAATGGTATACAATGTGCCATTTCCAAGATATCTCTACGACAAGGTTTGGGGACTACTACTTGATGGACGTCCCAGGCCCTGTCATCGATTGGTCTGTGTGGCTGTCTCCATCTACGCCACAATACTTCTCCTTTGAGATAGAAACATTCACCATCCTCCTTCTCACATTCCTCTTCACTCACGGCCCTGGCAGCTAACTCCTTGCATTCTCTATCATCTTTCTGTAGCTCTACCAGGCCACTAGGACAATTTGGAGGGGTTTCATGGTCATCATTAGGGTCAAGATGAGCCATAAAGGTGTCAGATAAATCCACCTCAGTCACATCATCAGGCACAGTTGGAGCGTCATTCACACTCTCATCATCCCTTTCATCAACTCTTACAATCGGTACATTTCTGTCTGAGGGAACTGCTACTTGAGACATTGAACGTGTGACAGCTCACACAGGGAAAACTGTTGGCATCTCCTTTTCGAGCTCACCGGTTAGTGGCTCGTTAACAGGGGAAAGTGACAAAATGGGGTCTGGTCGGACCTTCTCACCTGCTACATCATTCCCCAAAAGGAGTGTTACCCCGGGCACAGGGATATCTTAGGACCTACACAAAGCTATGGTGGCCTCACCCTGTAGTAACTCACATTCAATTTCGCCTTTTACCAAGTATGCATAAAATTGGCCTTCAGCACCTCTCATTATAACTGGTTCGCCAGGTGGGCACTCAGTGTAAGGATTCACCATGAGGGTGCTAGTAGAACCTGTGTCTCTCAGAATGTTTACCTCATGCATGCAACCATTTAATCTCACGTTGCCAGATGAAATAAAGGGACGGTAACTGTCCTGCACTGATGGAGAAATTATTATTGGCTTAACCCTAGTGGGTTGCACCACGCATTTTTTTTTTTTTTTTTTTTTTTTTTTCTATATTCCAACTACTCCCTCTCGGGCATAGGCTGACAGCCTGTACATTCCACCGCTCAACACGGTGAAGCCCGTGAGGTCTTGTTCCAGTCTGGGGAGTGAGACATGCGAAGCATCCATCATGGCTCGAAGCAGCTCCATCTCTGAAGCGGCTGGTTGCTTCGCTCAAGTGCTTCACCGTCTCACCCTCCAGACTCAGACCCTCACTCTCAGAACGCCACCTATTGAGCAGTGAACTCACTAGGCATTGTCCCCCTGTACCATATTTTGAATATGGGAATATCCATACAGTGTTATTTAATCAGGGAACAATGAGGGTATTTTTTTGGCATTTCGGTGGGCTTTGTGGTAATGCACTGATACTAGGTACAGCACAAATTCAATCCCAATAATATCTTCCCATTGACATATCGGGATTTGAACCCGGGTCCATTGGATTACCAATCCAGTGGCATGACCACTCCACCACACCTCCCCTGCATGCTACTACACCCCTGTCTAGATGGTTTACGTTAGCTGCTAGGTACTCCTTCTGTCGGGAGTCCTGTATTAAAGGAACTTTTGGTGCTAGGTACTCCTTCTGTCGGGAGTCCTGCATTAAAGGCACATATGGAGTTTGAGATACGGCGGCAACTGTCTGCCCCGATCTCTCGGTTCTCTCCTTGGCCCAGCACTGATAAGCTAGGTGGCCTGTCTTGCCACAAAAAGTACATACTTTAGGGGATACGGGAACGTTCCCTCTTTGAGCATTACTTTTACTTTGGGCCCCACCTCTGTTAGTTTAGTTTAGTTTAGTTTTGTAGATGTTTAGGTGACAATCACCACGGTCGATCTGGGGATCCGCCGCTAATGAGCTCGTCCTGGAATCTTTACGACTCTGAATCTGATGAATCTTTACAGGACTGAACATGCCATTTTTATCGGCAATAGCTCAGAGAAGAGTGTTGAGAGGAGAGGGGAGAAGGGGTGTTGGAGAGAGAGGAAGGTGTTGGAGTGGCTTTGTTATGTGTGTTTTGTCTGTATACGTCGTCAGGATGTCCCCTGACTGGGTGCAAGCGTGTGAAACATGCTAGGACGTACTACCGCACCCACTAAATGTCCGCCGTGGCAGGGATTCGATCCCGGATCTTTCAGATTCACACGCGAGCGTGCTCACCACTTGACCACCACGTCTACCATTGCCCTGCGTCACATTTTTAGTTGGGGGAACAATTATATTTTGGCTAGCTGGGGAAGATGTTACAGGCTTGTGACTGGGTCTGTCAGATTTGTGATTGGGATATTTAGAATTAGAACTAGAATTATTGTAGGGCTTCTTTCCACAAAATTTGTTGTTGAGCACGTATGTGTCAGCCATGTCAGCGGCGTCGGCAAGACAATCTACCTTTTTCCCCCTCAAATGATGGGCTACAGAAGAATCAATTTTCCATAGGAAATTTTCTAACAGGACCAACTCCTTCAGATCGTTGTAGCTTGTGACTTTCTTACTCTTGACCCAATGATTGAAAGTTTTAGTCATGGTCCTGGCAAATACCTTATGGGTTTCTTCTACTTTCTTCTGGTTTTTACGGAAAGATTGCCTGTAAGCCTCAGGCTGTAATTGATAGGTTTTTAGGATAGCTTCTTTGAGATTGTCATAATCCTGCCTAACCTCTGCTACTTCTGACAAATACGTGGCTCGAGCCTGCCCTGTCAAAACGGTTTGTAACATAAAAGGCCATTGATCTCTTGTCCACCTCATACCTCCAGCAACTTCCTCAAACAAAACAAAGAAATCCTGCACATTATCCTCAGTGAAAGGTGGAATGACACTGGTCATAGTCAATCCCAGAGGGGGAGCAATTAAGGGAGCATTTGTATTGACATTTAGTTGAGCCATACGATATTGACATTGATATTGTTCGGTCGTTGCTCTGGCTTGTTCGGTCGTTGCTCTGGCTTGTTCGGCATTTATTCTGGCTTGTTCGGTCTTTATTCTGGCTAGTTCTAGTTCGAATAATTGATCAACGGTAAAACCAGGTGGTAATTGTTCATCAAGTTGGCTAGGATTACTCGGGATCCCACCAACTGCTCCGTCACCCTCCCCGCCTTCTACAGGGAACAGGTGGGATTTTATGGTCTGAGCCATACTACTGAACTACTTTGGACATGTTTGAGACAGTTAACTGGAGATGTGAGGCAAGCACTTTCAGTTCGGATTTTGACAGACGGTCAATATCAGGGGCTGTGGGTTCTGATTCTATGAAAACCCGAGCATCTTCGTCATTAATTATATCAGGCATGATTAATATTCGATTTTTAAGTAGTGAAACGGTAATGAAACTGATTGAAACTGTATGAAACGAATCCTGGCAAGGTCACCACTCTTCTGTTACGTATCGTCATCCTCAAGTGGTTAACTTGATGCATCTAGATAGCACAGAGATATATATTAAGGTATCAGTCAGCTGAAGGCAAAACAAAAGTAAAATCTAATAAAATTATTTCCTGTTGTTGCTTCCTTTCCTTTTGGATCTTAGGACTTGGTACCCTTTATTGACTGATAATCTTTAATTATGAAAACAATACTGAAACTAATTAAAGTCATGTAGTATTTATAAAGAATTATTATTTAACCGAAGCTTAGTAGGCAATGGTTATGAACCGAATAAGTTATATCTAAAGAAGGACTATTAATTATATATCAAGTCTTGAAAGATAAATATTAAGGTAAGAATATTTCTGTCTCTCACCCTTTTTGAAATGAATAGATAGTTTTCTTATATCATGTCCTTTTATTTATATTTAATGTAGTTATTATTCTTGGTTCTTGTCTTACGTTAATAGTATTATATTATTATTATCAGGATTGATATCAAAGTCACATAAAAAGTTAGATATATATTTAATAATTAGATAAATTTATTTCTTAACCACGTAACATTGAGGTTTGATTATGAGTAAATTAAGTTACAGGATCGCTTCATAGATTCGATTCAGGTCTCACTCAAATAATATGAAAAGCAAAAATAATAATTTGAAGCTAAAAGAATTTTCTTCAGCTTAAGAAATCACTAGAAGTAACATTAAAACAGCCCTGTTAGTCTAAGCCGATATTACTAATAGGAGACAATAGTATTACCGTTCTTGTTCTTACCAGCAATGTAAGCTTAATTAAAAGAAAAATTAAAGAACTTGTAAGTATTAATATAAAACAATAGTATTACTTTTATCATAACCCAATTCTGACCATGAGCAAGCAGTTTCTTAACCCGGGAGCTGCGGGGAGACTCATAAGAGTTCCCCCGGCGCACTGCGGGGAGACTCTTAAGAGCAGAGCTTTTGAACGCGTACCAAAACCGCGCGTTTATAGCCAGGCGGCTGAAAATTGGTGTGGGTATAGTACTACATGTCAACTCTCGACACCACCCCGCCAAACGCTCGCCCCGCACTCGTGCAAGCACCACCGCGCCAGTAACCACGCACTAGTCATGGAGCCCACACGTCCCTCACGCTCGCTCCCTGATGACACAACCAGCCCTCCTTCTGGTGGTGTTAGCCGCCGTGGAAGGCAGAGGGTGGCTGCCAAAGACCCTAGCTACCAGTACGACACGCCCTACAGCTCGGAGGACGAAACACCAGCACCCAAAGCACGGAAAACACGTGCAAGCAGGGCAATGGCACAGAGGTCATTGGTCTTTCGTGACACTGCCACCATGACCCAGGCCACTGCAACAACCACTACCACCACCACTGCCACCCCTGCCACCCCTGCCACCGGTACCAGCGACGCAGGAGGCCGCCCTAGGGCTGCAGAACCTGCGGGGACAGGAAAAATTAAAGGCACGGGCGTAGGGAAGAGATCCCGTACGCCAGCCACAGTGCCCCTACCACCACCACCACCACCAGCCGCCCCTGGCCCGGCTGCCCCTGCTGCCCCTGCTGCCCCTGCCACCCCTGCCACCGGTACCAGCGACGCAGGAGGCCGCCCTAGGGCTGCAGAACCTGCGGGGGCAGGACAAATGAAAGGCACGGGCGTAGGGAAGAGATCCCGTACGCCAGCCACAGTGCCCCTACCACCACCACCACCACCAGCCGCCGCCCCTGGCCCGGCTGCCCCTGCCGCCCCTGCTGCCCCTGCCGCCCCTGCTGCCCCTGCCGCCCTTGCTGCCCCTGCCGCCCCTGCCCAAGGAACAGGGAAGGGGAAGGGGAAGGGGAAAGGGAGAGGGAAAGCGACTGCTGGCCCTGCTGTCCCTGGTGTCCCTGCCGGCCCTGCTGCCCCTGTTGCCCCTGCTGCCCCTGCCGCCCCTGCCGCCCCTGCCCAAGGAACAGAGAGAAGGGGGACAGGCACCACCATCATCTTGCCATCAAGGCCACGCACCACTGCTGTGCCCCTGCCGCCGCCCCTGCCGCCGCCCCTGCCACCGCCTCTGCTGTCCCTGTCCATAAGACACCCTCACGTGCAAAAGTGACCCGGAAAACTCTGACACCATCAAAGTATGCCGCCCTGCTGTTTGATGGTGATTCGCAGGACATTGGCAGCCCAGGTTTCGACGACGAAGCCCTAGCACGGGACCAAGGGTGGGGGGATTTGGGAGTGGACAGTGGGAGTGAGTCCGACGTCGGTGACGAAAATGAGGAAGGGCATCGTCTGTCAAGTGAAGAGGAGGGTGATGATGATGAAGTGCTGTATCGCGACCATGGAAGCGATATTTCAGACGATGAAGCAGACGCAGACGACATTCCGATCCCTGAGCTGCCTTCGTTCAATTGGTCTGACGGGGTCAATTTTGTACCTGACGTGCCCTAGTTCAATCCTGGGACGTCAGGAACAACTGACGACTGGCCCTGTGACGATCAAGCGAACGAAAGCGACTTCTTCCTCGCTTTTTTCGACATGGAGGTAATGACGTACATCGTTGCCCAAACAAACGCCTACTACAGGTGGGTGTTTGACAGATTGGACGTCCTTTCTCCAAAAGCGAGAATACGAGGCTGGGTGGATACGACTGTGGAAGAATTTATGACGTTCTTTGCTTTGTTGTTGCTCATGCCTCTGATCAAGAAGCATGTGTTGCAACACTATTGGAAGCACGACCCTCTCATCGCCACCCCAACTTTCAATAAGTTCATGACTCGTGACAGATTTTTGTTGCTGCTAAGATTTATGCACTTTGCAGACAACGAAAATCCTAACAGGATTGACAGGATATGGAAAGTTCGGAATGTGTTCACCATGTTGTTGGAGAGGTATAGGAAATACTTTTACCCCTTCCTCAATTTGGTGATTGATGAGTCGCTCGTGCTCTTCAAAGGACGTCTTGTTTTCAAACAGTATATCCCCTTGAAAAGGCATAGTTTCGGAATCAAGCTCTTCGTTTTGTGTGACTGCGAAACTGGAATAGTGCTTGACATGATCGTGTACACAGGCACTGACATTGACATACCGAAAGCCGCTGCCAATGACCCCATGGGCATGTCAGGTGCCATCGTCAGGAAAATGTTGGCACCTTACCTGGGCAAAGGCCACATCATCTACACTGACAACTGGTATACTTCTCCTGCTCTCTGCCAGTTTCTTCATGACAACCAAACGGGGTCATGTGGGACTGTCAGAAAGACAAGAAAGTTTATGCCAAAGTTCACAGGTAATGTCATTCCTCTCACAGATGCCTCCTCCAGTGACACACCTTCAGAAGACGACCTGGCCCAGGACCACCGCGAGAGGCATGTGCGAAGAAGGCGATGAAAGGGGCAGAAATTCAAGCAGCTCGAGAAGTGTGGGAAACTGATAGCCCTGAAGTGGAAGGATAAGCGAGACGTCCACCTGCTTTCCACCGTCCACACAGGTGCCCAGATGGATTCTGGCAAAATCCACTACCGAACCAGGAAGATAATCTACAAGCCCGACATGGTAGTGGACTACACTAAAAACATGCGCCTGGTGGACAAGTCTGACTGTCAGCTGTCAGGCGTTGAGTGTCTGAGGAAGACTGTGAAGTGGTATCACAAGCTCTTCCTCCACCTAGTTGATATAACGATGCTGAACGCCTACAACTTGTGGTTGGTGAAAAAGGATATGGCCCCAAACCAGAAACTGAAATTCCGGGAGTTCGTGTACAACGTCTCATACCAACTCCTGGAGAAGTATGGCACCACCACTCACAGACGTACGGCATGGCGTGGGGACCACGTTCCTGACCGTATCCAGCTGGATGTCGAAAGACACTACCCCATCAACACTGAGATGCTTGGCACTCGTCACAGGCAGGCGCAGTGCACTGTCTGCAGCTCCCGTGTCAGGAAACCCCATGTCACAAAAAGAGTCACCTCAATGTGCGCCGAGTGCAAAGTTCCACTCTGCCTGGGTGACTGCTTCAGGGACTACCACACCTTCAAGAATTATTGAGTGTCGCCCTGCCCTGCCCTGCCCTGGACTCGCCCCGTGCCCTGCCCTGCCCTGGACTCGCCCCGTGCCCTGCCCTGGACTCGCCCCCTGCCCAGCCCTGTCCTGGACTCGCGCCCTACCTTACCTGACCTGACCTAATTGATCACGCTACCTCATAATGTAACATATATATTATATAATGTATAAGTTCCAAAGATGTCCCTGTGATATAGCTTTTACATTATATAATTGTATGTTTCATTATTTAGTTTATAAGTTTCAAAGATTTACATGTAATATGCCTTATTTTTTTAGTATATCAATATATATGTTTGTTATTAGCCAAAGTAATGTGTATATAATTATTTTCTTACCTCAAATGAATTGTACAAAAATAAATATGTTTCAACAAATCCTGTCAAACCTACTAAGATAATAAAATAAAACAATAAAAAAAAAAAAAAAAAACAAGGTCATGTCATTGTATTCTTACAATATGATATATTCTATGAATATTTCATATTGTTTGAATACAATGGCATGATCTTGTAAAAAAAAAAATTTATCAAAAATTTTCTAGACAATATAAAACCTTCCCCATAACCCCCTCCTGGATCCGATCACACAACCCTAGCACACTTTGAGTTTTCCAGTCCGCGACCTTACCAACCATGCCACAGGAGCCATACCAAATATCACTCAAAACTTCGTGTCTACAATCGCAATGACAATATACAAAAAAAAATTAATTATCCCACCAATTTACGTTTGTAAATTGATGGGATTATCAATTATATCATGCCAAGGTTTATAAAAGTTTGTCTCTGTCAAGAATTAGTAATTATATAACTTTATTCTGTCAAAAATTGCCCAAACACTCAGCAAAATTGCCCCTCTCAGTGCGACTCCACTCATTTTCACACGGTCAAGCGGTGACCCTTGCCGCTCCTTTATGCCCCAGCTACACCAGCCACAGCAGCTCTGTCTGGGAACAAAATTGGTATAAATACAATAATGGATAAAATACTCTTCACAAATACATTTGTATTGTATAATATTGTAAATAAAAAAGAATAATAACTGTGTGGGTGTCGAAAATTGCTCAACCAGCTTTCTTATGTCTCGCCTACGCGGGTATATTGGATTATACATAGTCATGACTGTCATACAAATAATTGCAGTAGGTCTCGAATATACATTTAGATTGCATATTACTTGGAAATAAATAAGTAAACGTTTCTCTGGTGGCAATCTACCCTTTTGCAAGTGTAAGGAGACACCATTCTATATTTAGCCCTTTATCGAAAAAGGCAATCTGCCTGTGTTTACTGACCACCGTCGCTGGTGGTCTATAATATAGTACTTTATTTACAGTCAATGGCCTACATGTTTCTGTGGTACTTCACATGTGTCTAAAATGCAATGTCTGCTTGCATAAAAATGCAATTCTGAAGTCCATTTATACGTACGACATACGCATGTCTCAGTTTCTATCTCTCTCTCTCTCTCTCTCTCTCTCTCTCTATCTCTCTCTCTCTCTCTCTCTCTCTCTCTCTCTCTCTCCATTCCTGACTCATGTTATTGTAAAACTCTTGGTGGCAACAAACACCAGACACCTGGAAGACATAAGGTTCAAAATCCCAAGGCATCCATACGCCTCGGGTGCCTTCACAATTGTCACACAGCTGGTTATCTATCTAGAGATCTGCCTGCCTTCCTTCTCTCCACGACTCACTCACTCCCTCCCTGCACCCCTGCATGCCTCCCTCCCTCCCTCCCACCCTTTCAGGGTTCCGTCTGCTAGAAACACATTCACAATTTGCGTAAATATCGCATCAATTGGGCTATATATTCCTTGTTATATGGGACGCCTACATACGTACACTTCTTTATTATAGCATGACAGTGCACTAAATACAAGATTTACGTGATATTTATGGCGTAACACACCCTCTCCCCCTTTCATTCCCAGCACAACTCACTCACACCTTGGTTCACGCATAGAAACTCATTGATAATGTGCGTAAATATCGCATGAATTGGTCTATATGCGGTATATATTTTGATATATGGCACGTATACATACGTACAAGTCTGTATTATAGCATGACAGTGCTCTACGTACAAGATATACGTGATATGTATGGCGTAAACCACACTCTCAGTTCATAAATTGCCGCCAAACCTCCAACACATCTTCATTCCCGCCTAAAAATTCTCTTATAATTCCCTTATATATTGCAATTTTTGGTCACTATGAGGCATATTCATTGTTATATGGGTGGCCTACACACGTATACATACTCTACAAAGCCTAAAAGGGCTCAAAAAAGGACATATACGTGATAATACGCGGTAACCCACCCCCTCCTTCCTCTCCTTCTATCCCCTGCGCGCGTAAATATTCGGCAGGGAAATCTCGCCGCTCGATGACAATCTAGCCGCGCGGTGCCATTCGCTCCACATTTTTCAACTACGGACCGTTCCCCCACCCCCCCCCCAGACATTTTTTGGGGGGTCAAATATATATGGGCCGATGCACGCAAACATTCCCTACACGATGATGTACTTTTTATCGAAATTGGCAATAGGTCCCAAAATCATCATACGTGCGCACAGTCTTACCCTGTAGAAAACCCCCTGTGCGCCGCGGAGAGGTTAATGCCACGCACTGCTTGCAAATATTTTATGTTGTATTGCATACAATAAAACTTAAGAAAATGTTATCCGGATTCTTCTTCCCTAAGGTTAGGATATTTTACGAATGTCCCGCCTCCAGTCTTGATATTCAGGCGAAGTCGTCAATGATGAAGGGGCCCTATTAAATTATAGGTTTGATTCCCGGAGGGAAGTAGAGAAAACCTAATATTTAGTAGGGCCCGTAATCATTGACGACTCGGGCCCTCCCAACCATCCCACTTCCCATTCGTTGCGATTTCCATAGTTTATTCTTGGTATATCAGTGAAGGACGAAGATGGCCGCTAGAGGGCCTGGTATCGGGGAAGCAAAACATGAGAAATCCACGTATCTGGCAAGTCATATGATAACAGATATTAAATAATTTTGTATTTTTTATTTTTTACAGTTTTTTTCTGTAAAGTACCCAATCAAAATGACGATCCCATAAGGGAATTAAGCGTGCACTTATGACGAGTATTCCATGATACTTCCGCGCGGGCTATTCAAAATGATGGCGCAGGATGTTGAATGGAGACTATTATTATTAATAGGCATAGTCGTCAATGATTACGGGGCCCTACTAAATATTAGGTTTTCTCTACTTCCCTTCGGGAATCAAACCTATAATATATATATATTCTGACATACGGAGCCCTGTATGTGTTTATTTAAGAGTTAGAGTTAAGAGTTGAAGGAGTGCCGAATTACCCGGGCGGCGAAGCAGACCAGCGAGCGAGGGAACCAGCTCGCCCGCATACCGGCAAACAAGCCTTCACACCTGCCTGCTCATATGGGGGGGGGGAAATTTGATGGGTGATTGACGTCATTACACAACCTGGCCCCTCCTTTCGGACCCTGCAAACTACTTTGATGACCCGACGCTATGACGATCATCGATGCCATTGGACCACTCATCTGCTATGCAACTAGAGGAGCTGTGATTGGGACGCGCACCATCCCCGCCTCCTGATTCGTTCCTACACCATCATTGCATAGTATATAAGACCCGAGTAGTGGGCATTCAAATCAGTCACATTTGGAGTTGGGAAGGTGAACTATTAGCAGCTGGAGGAAGACCCGGGTGAAGTATTATAATGGGATTGTGACTGTCAGTCAGATTATATAAGTGTGTGTTAAGTGTGTTCGGTGTAAACACTTATGTTGGTTAGTGAGATATGTGATTGGGAATTAACGTTAACGCTACTATTATGTACTTAACTATTTTAGTTGACTGACTTGTGGACTAAAGCAACTCTTTTAAGTAATTGGGTTATTATAAAAGTAATACTATTGTTTTATATTAATACTTACAAGTTCTTTAATTTTTCTTTTAATTAAGCTTACATTGCTGGTAAGAACAAGAACGGTAATACTATTGTCTCCTATTAGTAATATCGGCTTAGACTAACAGGGCTGTTTTAATGTTACTTCTAGTGATTTCCTAAGCTGAAGAAAATTCTTTTAGCTTCAAATTATTATTTTTGCTTTTCATATTATTTGAGTGAGACCTGAATCGAATCTATGAAGCGATCCTGTAACTTAATATACTCATAATCAAACCTCAATGTTACGTGGTTAAGAAATAAATTTATCTAATTATTAAATATATATCTAACTTTTTATGTGACTTTGATATTAATCCTGATAATAATAATATAATACTATTAACGTAAGACAAGAACCAAGAATAATAACTATATTAAATATAAATAAAAGAACATGATATAAGAAAACTATCTATTCATTTCAAAAAGGGTAAGAGACAGAAATATTCTTACCTTAATATTTATCTTTCAAGACTTGATAATATAATTAATAGTCCTTCTTTAGATATAACTTATTCGGTTCATAACCATAGCCTACTAAGCTTCGGTTAAATAATAATTTTTTATAAATACTACATGACTTTAATTAGTTTCAGTATTTTTTCATAATTAAAGAGTATCAGTCAATAAAGGGTACCAAGTCCTAAGATCCAAAAGGAAAGGAAGCAACAACAGAAAATAATTGTATTAGATTTTACTTTTGTTTTGCCTTCAGCTGACTGTTACCTTAATATATATCTCTGTGCTATCTAGATTCATCAAGTTAACCACTTGAGGATGAAGATACGTAACAGAAGAGTGCCAACCTTGCCAGGATTCGTTTCATACAGTTTCAATCAGTTTCATTACCGTTTCACTACTTAAAAATCGAATATTAATCATGCCTGATATAATTAATGACGAAAATGCTCGGGTTTTCATAGAATCAGAACCCACAGCCCCTGATATTGACCGTCTGTAAAAATCCGAACTGAAAGTGCTTGCCTCACATCTCCAGTTAACTGTCTCAAACATGTCCAAAGTAGTTCAGTAGTATGGCTCAGACCATAAAATCCCACCTGTTCCCTGTAGAAGGCGGGGAGGGTGACGGAGCAGTTGGTGGGATCCCGAGTAATCCTAGCCAACTTGGTGAACAATTACCACCTGGTTTTACCGTTGATCAATTATTCGAACTAGAACTAGCCAGAATAAAGACCGAACAAGCCAGAATAAATGCCGAACAAGCCAGAGCAACGACCACCGAACAATATCAATGTCAATATCGTATGGCTCAACTAAATGTCAATACAAAATAATGCTCCCTTAATTGCTCCCCCTCTGGGATTGACTATGACCAGTGTCATTCCACCTTTCACTGAGGATAATGTGCAGGATTTCTTTGTTTTGTTTGAGGAAGTTGCTGGAGGTATGAGGTGGACAAGAGATCAATGGCCTTTTATGTTACAAACCGTTTTGACAGGGCAGGCTCGAGCCACGTATTTGTCAGAAGTAGCAGAGGTTAGGCAGGATTATGACAATCTCAAAGAAGCTATCCTAAAAACCTATCAATTACAGCCCGAGGCTTCCAGGCAATCTTTCCGTAAAAACCAGAAGAAAGTAGAAGAAACTCATAAGGTATTTGCCAGGACCATGACTAAAACTTTCAATCATTGGGTCAAGAGTAAGAAAGTCACAAGCTACAACGATCTGAAGGAGTTGGTCCTGTTAGAAAATTTCCTATGGAAAATTGATTCTTCTGTAGCCCATCATTTGAGGGGGAAAAAGGTAGATTGTCTTGCCGACGCCGCTGACATGGCTGACACATACGTGCTCAACAACAAATTTTGTGGAAAGAAGCCCTACGATAATTCTAGTTCTAATTCTAAGTATCCCAATCACAAATCTGACAGACCCAGTCACAAGCCTGTAACATCTTCCCCAGCTAGCCAAAATAGAATTGTTCCCCCAACTAAAAATGCGACGCAGGGCAATGGCAACAGAGGTGGGGCCCAAAGTAATAGTAATGCTCAAAGAGGGAAAGTTCCCGTATCCCCTAAAGTATGTACTTTTTGTGGCAAGAGAGGCCACCTAGCTTATCAGTGCTGGGCCAAGGAGAGAACCGAGAGATCGGGGCAGACAGTTGCCGCCGTATCTCAAACTCCATATGTGCCTTTAATGCAGGACTCCCGACAGAAGGAGTACCTAGCACCAAAAGTTCCTTTAATACAGGACTCCCGACAGAATGAGTACCTAGCAGCTAACGTAAACCATCTAGACAGGGGTGTAGTAGCATGCGTGGTGCAACCCACTAGGGTTAAGCCAATAATAATTTATCCATCAGTGCAGGACAGTTACCGTCCCTTTATTTCATCTGGCAACGTGAGATTAAATGGTTGCATGCATGAGGTAAACATTCTGAGAGACACAGGTACTACTAGCACCCTCATGGTGAATCCTTACACTGAGTGCCCACCTGGCGAACCAGTTATAATGAGAGGTGCTGAAGGCCAATTTTATGCATACTTGGTAAAAGGCGAAATTGAATGTGAGTTACTACAGGGTGAGGCCACCATAGCTTTGTGTAGGTCCTAAGATATCCCTGTGCCCGGGGTAACACTCCTTTTGGGGAATGATGTAGCAGGTGAGAAGGTCCGACCAGACCCCATTTTGTCACTTTCCCCTGTTAACGAGCCACTAACCGGTGAGCTCGAAAAGGAGATGCCAACAGTTTTCCCTGTGTGTGCTGTCACACATTCAATGTCTCAAGTAGCAGTTCCCTCAGACAGAAATGTACCGATTGTAAGAGTTGATGAAAGGGATGATGAGAGTGTGAATGAAGCTCCAACTGTGCCTGATGATGTGACTGAGGTGGATTTATCTGACACCTTTATGGCTCATCTCGACCCTGACGATGACCATGAAACCCCTCCAAATTGTCCTAGTGGCCTGGTAGAGCTACAGAAAGATGATAGAGAATGCAAGGAGTTAGCTGCCAGGGCCGTGAGTGAAGAGGAATGTGAGAAGGAGGGTGGTGAATGTTTCTACCTCAAAGGAGGAGTATTGTGGCGTAGATGGACACAGCCACACAGACCAATCGATGATGGGGCCTGGGACGTCCATCAAGTAGTAATCCCCAGACCTTGTCGTAGAGATATCTTGGAAATGGCACATTGTTTACCATTGGCAGGACACCTAGGTGTGAGAAAAACTCTAGACAGAATCAGAGCCCACTTTCACTGGTCAGGAATGCGTGCAGAAGTAGTGGAGTTTTGTAGAGTGTGTCACATCTGCCAGATGACAGGAAAACCCAATCAGAAGGTGCCTGTACATCCTCTGGTGCCCTTGCCCGTCTTCGAGAATCCTTTTACTCGGGTGGTAGTGGACATTGTAGGCCCATTGCCTAAGACTTCCCAAGGTAACATTTATTTATTAACGATTATGGACATGGCAACTTGCTACCCAGAGGCTATACCCTTAAGGACTACCTCTGCTCCAACTGTAATCAAGGAACTGCTCAAATTCTTCACCAGAATGAGTTTCCCCCATGAGGTGCAAAGTGATCAAGGAACTAATTTTACCTCTAACATTTTTCAGCAGTCCCTGAAGGAGTTGGGTATCGAGCATGTGAAGTCGAGCACCTACCACCCAGAGAGTCCAGGGGTTCTCGAACGGTATCATCAAACTTTGAAAGCCATGTTACGTAAATATTATACAGAGACCGGAGTTGAGTGGGATAAGGGGGTACCTTTTCTTTTATTTGCAACTCGTGAGGTTCCAACTGAATCCCTGGGTTTTTCCCCCAAGGAGCTAGTTTTCGGTCACCAGGTAAGAGGTCCTTTGCAACTATTGCAGGATAGCCTAGTTGGCCTGGAGGGGAACCAAAACCTCCTCAAGTATGTTTCAGATTTCAAAACCCGGCTGAGATCCTCATGTGAGTTTGCAGCTCAAAACTTGACAGTGGCTAAAAGCTCCATGAAGAGTTACTGGTATGACAGAAAATCCCGTGAGAGGGAGTTTCAGCCCGGTGATGAGGTTTTGGTCCTGCTCCCCCTTTTTGGCCAACCTTTATCTGCCAAGTTCAGGGGCCCATATAAGATCATTCAGAGGGTGAGCATTACCGATTATCTAGTAACTACCCCAGACAGGAGAAAGCCCACGCAAGTATTCCATATAAATATGTTGAAACCCTACCATAGGTCCCCTGATTCCTCTCCTCCAGATTCTCCCACTGTGGCAGTGAATGTCAGGACCTGTGAACAGCCTGGTGCGGACGAAGTCTTCAGTTCTCTTACTGACCTGCAACAGACTGTTCCAGAGCCTGAAGGTATCCATGCAGACTTTGACTTGTCATGTAGCCTATCCAACTTTAAGTATAACTCAGTAGCTTGGGGGGAATTACCATCTAAACTATGTCATCTTCCCTCTGATCAAGCGAACCAACTAATCGCTGTTTTATCTCAGTCTCCCAGTGTGTTCCGTGATACTCCAGGGCTCACTTCTTTGGCCGTGCACGACATCGACGTAGGGGATGCAACACCCATTAAACTATCCCCCTACCGTGTCTCACCACAACGCAGGAGTATACTGCAGGTCGAGCTTGACTTCATGTTGTCAAACGAGCTGATCACTAGGGCCTTAACACCTTACGAGCGGCCTATGCGGTTTATTTATATGTACCGCCCAGCGGGGTGTTTTTAGCCAAAATAGGGCTGTTTACGTGATCATTTTCATGCCTAAATAAGACCCAGAACGTAAAACAAGTATCTATCCCTGAAAGGGCATAAACAGAGCTTTCGAATGACACCATAACGATCCTTTTATGATGGCTAGTTTTCTTGCAATAACCGTGCAACGCGAGTGCAAAAAGCATGTAATTAGGCACTTTCCCCATACAATTCCGTATATAGCGAGTGAGAGAGGGAGGGAGGAGGTGGGATTCGTGTCAGTAGGTTCGCCGCAGTGGTCTGGAGCAGTCATACGCTCGCTACTCTCCTGCCACCACTTGTCTCTCTCTCTCAGCCACATTACGTGCTGAAATTGCCACACGATATATGTCGAGCACCGCCACATAGTCCAGCTTTATTTAACTCGACTTATGTTGCTCGCCGACATTTAAGGGTTAAGCCAGTGGAGTAGTCCGGTCATACTTGTGCCAAAGCCAGACGGGAGCCATAGGTTATGTATGGACTATAGGCAAGTTAATGCTGTCACAAAGAACGATACCTACCCACTGCCACGGATCGACGACTGCATTGACCAGATTGGTACAGCCACCTATATCAGCAAGATTGACTTAACGAAGGGATATTGGCAAGTAGCTCTCATCCCTAGAGCGAGGGAAATATCATGCTTTGTAGTCAATAATCAAGCCTTCTGCTGTAACGTAATTCCCTACGGCTTGAAAAACGCTCCAGCTACATTCCAGCGCCTCATGAATTTGGTAACTGAAGGGGTACCTGGATGTGTTGTCTACATCGAGGATATTCTTATCTTTTCAGTCATTGGAGGAGCATCTTTACCAACTTAGATTGCTGTTCTTAAATCTTGCTGATGCCAATCTGGTGGTAAGTCTTAAGAAATGCACCTTTGTAAAGAGTACGGTCCAGTATCTGGGATATACGGTAGGTCAGGGGCAGGTTGCACCTCCTCAAGCAAAGGTAAAGTCTATTCTAGAATTCCCAACTCCTAGCACTAAGAAACATATCCAAAGGTACCTAGGAATGATTGGTTATTATAGGCGTTTCATCTTAAACTTTTCTAGGTTAACAGCTTCCCTGACAGATCTTCTCCGTAAGGATGTGAAGTTTGAGTGGTCCTCCGAATGTGAAGGGGCCTTTAATGATACCAAATATATTTTATCCAATTATCCTGTACTCCGAGCTCCTGATTTTAACAGATCTTTTTCCCGAGCAGTGGATGCGAGCAATACCGGGGTTGGTGCAGTATTGCTACAGGAAGACGACTGTGAAGTATTGCATCCTGTGTGCTATTTTAGTAAAAAATTAAATTCTGCTCAACGTAACTATTCAGTCATTGAGAAGGAGCTGTTAGCATTAATTTTATCCCTTCAATACTTTGCTATCTATGTGCAATCTGCCTCTGGTGCCATCACTGTGTATACTGACCATCACCCCTTAAATTTTTTGCATAAGTTCCAAAATAAAAATCAACGACTGACCAGGTGGAGTTTGTTGCTGAAGGAATACTCCCTGGATGTTAAACATATTAAGGGGGTCCAGAACGTGCTAGCCGATTGCCTATCACGTATCTATTAAAGATTGCATTTACCAGGTTGGCCTCATACAGCAGTAAGATTAACGTAATGAAAGGATTTTGGCAATTAGCTCTCCCTTGTAGCGAGGTAAATATCATGCTTTAGTAGTTTGCTTTCAAGCCTTCAGCTGTGAGATAATGCCTTGCAGTTCGAATAACGCTCCAGCTACGTTCCGGCTATGTTCTGATGTGGTACCTGGAGACGTTGCCTACTTTGGGTGATATCCTTATTATATCCTCATTATAATCTTGCTGTTGCCAATCTGGTGGTGAATCTAATTATGTATTATATATATTGTGTACTATACTCCTTAAACTCTTTTCTAGGGGGGAGGTCTGACATACGGAGCCCTGTATGTGTTTATTTAGGAGTTAGAGTTAAGAGTTGAGGAAGTGCCGAATTACCCGGGCGGCGAAGCAGACCAGCGAGCGAGGGAACCAGCTCGCCCTCATACCGGCAAACAAGCCTTCACACCTGCCTGCGTCATAGGGGGGGGAAATTTGATGGGTGATTGACGTCATTACACAACCTGGCCCCTCCTTTCGGACCCTACAAACTACTTTGATGACCCAACGCTATGACGATCATCGATGCCATTGGACCACTCATCTGCTACGCAACTAGAGGAGCTGTGATTGGGGCGCGCACCATCCCCGCCTCCTGATTCGTTCCTACACCATCATTGCATAGTATATAAAACCCGAGTAGTGGGCATTCAAATCAGTCACATTTGGAGTTGGGAAGGTGAACTATTAGCAGCTGGAGGAAGACCGGGGTGAAGTATTATAATGGGATTGTGACTGTCAGTCAGATTATATAAGTGTGTGTTAAGTGTGTTCGGTGTAAACACTTATGTTGGTTAGTGAGATATGTGATTGGGAATTAACGTTAACGCTACTATTATGTACTTAACTATTTTAGTTGACTGACTTGTGGACTAAAGCAACTCTTTAAGTAATTGGGTTATGATAAAAGTAATACTATTGTTTTATATTAAACTTACGAGTTCTTTCATTTTTCTTTTAATTAAGCTTACATTGCTGGTAAGAACAAGAACGGTAATACTATTGTCTCCTATTAGTAATATCGACTTAGACTAACAGGACTGTTTTAATGTTACTTCTAGTGATTTCCTAAGCTGAAGAAAATTCTTTTAGCTTCAAATTATTAATTTTGCTTTTCATATTATTTGAGTGAGACCTGAATCGAATCTATGAAGCGATCCTGTAACTTAATATACTCATAATCAAACCTCAATGTTACGTGGTTAAGAAATAAATTTATCTAATTATTAATATATATCTAACTTTTTATGTGACTTTGATATTAATCCTGATAATAATAATATAATACTATTAACGTAAGACAAGAACCAAGAATAATAACTACATTAAATATAAATAAAAGGACATGATATAAGAAAACTATCTATTCATTTCAAAAAGGGTAAGAGACAGAAATATTCTTACCTTAATATTTATCTTTCAAGACTTGATAATATAATTAATAGTCCTTCTTTAGATATAACTTATTCGGTTCATAACCATAGCCTACTAAGCTTCGGTTAAATAATAATTCTTTATAAATACTACATGACTTTAATTAGTTTCAGTATTTTTTCATAATTAAAGAGTATCAGTCAATAAAGGGTACCAAGTCCTAAGATCCAAAAGGAAAGGAAGCAACAACAGAAAATAATTGTATTAGATTTTACTTTTGTTTTGCCTTCAGCTGACTGATACCTTAATATATATCTCTGTGCTATCTAGATTCATCAAGTTAACCACTTGAGGATGAAGATACGTAACAGAAGAGTGGCAACCTTGCCAGGATTCGTTTCATACAGTTTCAATCAGTTTCATTACCGTTTCACTACTTAAAAATCGAATATTAATCATGCCTGATATAATTAATGACGAAGATGCTCGGGTTTTCATAGAATCAGAACCCACAGCCCCTGATATTGACCGTCTGTCAAAATCCGAACTGAAAGTGCTTGCCTCACATCTCCAGTTAACTGTCTCAAACATGTCCAAAGTAGTTCAGTAGTATGGCTCAGACCATAAAATCCCACCTGTTCCCTGTAGAAGGCGGGGAGGGTGACGGAGCAGTTGGTGGGATCCCGAGTAATCCTAGCCAACTTGGTGAACAATTACCACCTGGTTTTACCGTTGATCAATTATTCGAACTCGAACTAGCCAGAATAAAGACCGAACAAGCCAGAATAAATGCCGAACAAGCCAGAGCAACGACCACCGAACAATATCAATGTCAATATCGTATGGCTCAACTAAATGTCAATATAAATGCTCCCTTAATTGCTCCCCCTCTGGGATTGACTATGACCAGTGTCATTCCACCTTTCACTGAGGATAATGTGCAGGATTTCTTTGTTTTGTTTGAGGAAGTTGCTGGAGGTATGAGGTGGACAAGAGATCAATGGCCTTTTATGTTACAAACCGTTTTGACAGGGCAGGCTCGAGCCACGTATTTGTCAGAAGTAGCAGAGGTTAGGCAGGATTATGACAATCTCAAAGAAGCTATCCTATAAACCTATCAATTACAGCCCGAGGCTTCCAGGCAATCTTTCCGTAAAAACCAGAAGAAAGTAGAAGAAACTCATAAGGTATTTGCCAGGACCATGACTAAAACTTTCAATCATTGGGTCAAGAGTAAGAAAGTCACAAGCTACAACGATCTGAAGGAGTTGGTCCTGTTAGAAAATTTCCTATGGAAAATTGATTCTTCTGTAGCCTATCATTTGAGGGGGAAAAAGGTAGATTGTCTTGCCGACGCCGCTGACATGGCTGACACATACGTGCTCAACAACAAATTTTGTGGAAAGAAGCCCTACGATAATTCTAGTTCTAATTCTAAGTATCCCAATCACAAATCTGACAGACCCAGTCACAAGCCTGTAACATCTTCCCCAGCTAGCCAAAATAGAATTGTTCCCCCAACTAAAAATGCGACGCAGGGCAATGGCAACAGAGGTGGGGCCCAAAGTAATAGTAATGCTCAAAGAGGGAAAGTTCCCGTATCCCCTAAAGTATGTACTTTTTGTGGCAAGAGAGGCCACCTAGCTTATCAGTGCTGGGCCAAGGAGAGAACCGAGAGATCGGGGCAGACAGTTGCCGCCGTATCTCAAACTCCATATGTGCCTTTAATGCAGGACTCCCGACAGAAGGAGTACCTAGCACCAAAAGTTCCTTTAATACAGGACTCCCGACAGAAGGAGTACCTAGCAGCTAACGTAAACCATCTAGACAGGGGTGTAGTAGCATGCGTGGTGCAACCCACTAGGGTTAAGCCAATAATAATTTATCCATCAGTGCAGGACAGTTACCGTCCCTTTATTTCATCTGGCAACGTGAGATTAAATGGTTGCATGCATGAGGTAAACATTCTGAGAGACACAGGTTCTACTAGCACCCTCATGGTGAATCCTTACACTGAGTGCCCACCTGGCGAACCAGTTATAATGAGAGGTGCTGAAGGCCAATTTTATGCATACTTGGTAAAAGGCGAAATTGAATGTGAGTTACTACAGGGTGAGGCCACCATAGCTTTGTGTAGGTCCTAAGATATCCCTGTGCCCGGGGTAACACTCCTTTTGGGGAATGATGTAGCAGGTGAGAAGGTCCGACCAGACCCCATTTTGTCACTTTCCCCTGTTAACGAGCCACTAACCGGTGAGCTCGAAAAGGAGATGCCAACAGTTTTCCCTGTGTGTGCTGTCACACATTCAATGTCTCAAGTAGCAGTTCCCTCAGACAGAAATGTACCGATTGTAAGAGTTGATGAAAGGGATGATGAGAGTGTGAATGAAGCTCCAACTGTGCCTGATGATGTGACTGAGGTGGATTTATCTGACACCTTTATGGCTCATCTCGACCCTGACGATGACCATGAAACCCCTCCAAATTGTCCTAGTGGCCTGGTAGAGCTACAGAAAGATGATAGAGAATGCAAGGAGTTAGCTGCCAGGGCCGTGAGTGAAGAGGAATGTGAGAAGGAGGGTGGTGAATGTTTCTACCTCAAAGGAGGAGTATTGTGGCGTAGATGGACACAGCCACACAGACCAATCGATGATGGGGCCTGGGACGTCCATCAAGTAGTAATCCCCAGACCTTGTCGTAGAGATATCTTGGAAATGGCACATTGTATACCATTGGCAGGACACCTAGGTGTGAGAAAAACTCTAGACAGAATCAGAGCCCACTTTCACTGGTCAGGAATGCGTGCAGAAGTAGTGGAGTTTTGTAGAGTGTGTCACATCTGCCAGATGACAGGAAAACCCAATCAGAAGGTGCCTGTACATCCTCTGGTGCCCTTGCCCGTCTTCGAGAATCCTTTTACTCGGGTGGTAGTGGACATTGTAGGCCCATTGCCTAAGACTTCCCAAGGTAACATTTATTTATTAACGATTATGGACATGGCAACTTGCTACCCAGAGGCTATACCCTTAAGGACTACCTCTGCTCCAACTGTAATCAAGGAACTGCTCAAATTCTTCACCAGAATGAGTTTCCCCCATGAGGTGCAAAGTGATCAAGGAACTAATTTTACCTCTAACATTTTTCAGCAGTCCCTGAAGGAGTTGGGTATCGAGCATGTGAAGTCGAGCACCTACCACCCAGAGAGTCCAGGGGTTCTCGAACGGTATCATCAAACTTTGAAAGCCATGTTACGTAAATATTGTACAGAGACCGGAGTTGAGTGGGATAAGGGGGTACCTTTTTCTTTTATTTGCAACTCGTGAGGTTCCAACTGAATCCCTGGGTTTTTCCCCGAAGGAGCTAGTTTTCGGTCACCAGGTAAGAGGTCCTTTGCAACTATTGCAGGATAGCCTAGTTGGCCTGGAGGGGAACCAAAACCTCCTCAAGTATGTTTCAGATTTCAAAACCCGGCTGAGATCCTCATGTGAGTTTGCAGCTCAAAACTTGACAGTGGCTAAAAGCTCCATGAAGAGTTACTGGTATGACAGAAAATCCCGTGAGAGGGAGTTTCAGCCCGGTGATGAGGTTTTGGTCCTGCTCCCCCTTTTTGGCCAACCTTTATCTGCCAAGTTCAGGGGCCCATATAAGATCATTCAGAGGGTGAGCATTACCGATTATCTAGTAACTACCCCAGACAGGAGAAAGCCCACGCAAGTATTCCATATAAATATGTTGAAACCCTACCATAGGTCCCCTGATTCCTCTCCTCCAGATTCTCCCACTGTGGCAGTGAATGTCAGGACCTGTGAACAGCCTGGTGCGGACGAAGTCTTCAGTTCTCTTACTGACCTGCAACAGACTGTTCCAGAGCCTGAAGGTATCCATGCAGACTTTGACTTGTCATGTAGCCTATCCAACTTTAAGTATAACTCAGTAGCTTGGGGGGAATTACCATCTAAACTATGTCATCTTCCCTCTGATCAAGCGAACCAACTAATCTCTGTTTTATCTCAGTCTCCCAGTGTCTTCCGTGATACTCCAGGGCTCACTTCTTTGGCCGTGCACGACATCGACGTAGGGGATGCAACACCCATTAACCAATCCCCCTACCGTGTCTCACCACAACGCAGGAGTATACTGCAGGTCGAGCTTGACTTCATGTTGTCAAACGAGCTGATCACTAGGGCCTTAACACCTTACGAGCGGCCTATGCGGTTTATTTATATGTACTGCCCAGCGGGGTGTTTTTAGCCAAAATAGGGCTGTTTACGTGATCATTTTCATGCCTAAATAAGACCCAGAACGTAAAACAAGTATCTATCCCTGAAAGGGCATAAACAGAGCTTTCGAATGACACCATAACGATCCTTTTATGATGGCTAGTTTTCTTGCAATAACCGTGCAACGCGAGTGCAAAAAGCATGTAATTAGGCACTTTCCCCATACAATTCCGTATATAGCGAGTGAGAGAGGGAGGGAGGAGGTGTGATTCGTGTCAGTAGGTTCGCCGCGGTGGTCTGGAGCAGTCATACGCTCGCTACTCTCCTGCCACCACTTGTCTCTCTCTCTCAGCCACATTACGTGCTGAAATTGCCACACGATATATGTCGAGCACCGCCACATAGTCCAGCTTTATTTAACTCGACTTATGTTGCTCGCCGACATTTAAGGGTTAAGCCAGTGGAGTAGTCCGGTCATACTTGTGCCAAAGCCAGACGGGAGCCATAGGTTATGTATGGACTATAGGCAAGTTAATGCTGTCACAAAGAACGATACCTACCCACTGCCACGGATCGACGACTGCATTGACCAGATTGGTACAGCCACCTATATCAGCAAGATTGACTTAACGAAGGGATATTGGCAAGTAGCTCTCATCCCTAGAGCGAGGGAAATATCATGCTTTGTAGTCAATAATCAAGCCTTCTGCTGTAACGTAATTCCCTACGGCTTGAAAAACGCTCCAGCTACATTCCAGTGCCTCATGAATTTGGTAACTGAAGGGGTACCTGGATGCGTTGTCTACATCGAGGATATTCTTATCTTTTCAGTCATTGGAGGAGCATCTTTACCAACTTAGATTGCTGTTCTTAAATCTTGCTGATGCCAATCTGGTGGTAAGTCTTAAGAAATGCACCTTTGTAAAGAGTACGGTCCAGTATCTGGGATATACGGTAGGTCAGGGGCAGGTTGCACCTCCTCAAGCAAAGGTAGAGTCTATTCTAGAATTCCCAACTCCTAGCACTAAGAAACATATCCAAAGGTACCTAGGAATGATTGGTTATTATAGGCATTTCATCTTAAACTTTTCTAGGTTAACAGCTTCCCTGACAGATCTTCTCCGTAAGGATGTGAAGTTTGAGTGGTCCTCCGAATGTGAGGGGGCCTTTAATGATACCAAATATATTTTATCCAATTATCCTGTACTCCGAGCTCCTGATTTTAACAGATCTTTTTCCCGAGCAGTGGATGCGAGCAATACCGGGGTTGGTGCAGTATTGCTACAGGAAGACGACTGTGAAGTATTGCATCCTGTGTGCTATTTTAGTAAAAAATTAAATTCTGCTCAATGTAACTATTCAGTCATTGAGAAGGAGCTGTTAGCATTAATGTTATCCCTTCAATACTTTGCTGTCTATGTGCAATCTGCCTCTGGTGCCATCACTGTGTATACTGACCATCACCCCTTAAATTTTTTGCATAAGTTCCAAAATAAAAATCAACGACTGACCAGGTGGAGTTTGTTGCTGAAGGAATACTCCCTGGATGTTAAACATATTAAGGGGGTCCAGAACGTGCTAGCCGATTGCCTATCACGTATCTATTAAAGATTGCATTTACCAGGTTGGCCTCATACAGCAGTAAGATTAACGTAATGAAAGGATTTTGGCAATTAGCTCTCCCTTGTAGCGAGGTAAATATCATGCTTTAGTAGTTTGCTTTCAAGCCTTCCGCTGTGAGATAATGCCTTGCAGTTCGAATAACGCTCCAGCTACGTTCCGGCTATGTTCTGATGTGGTACCTGGAGACGTTGCCTACTTTGGGTGATATCCTTATTATATCCTCATTATAATCTTGCTGTTGCCAATCTGGTGGTGAATCTAATTATGTATTATATATATTGTGTACTATACTCCTTAAACTCTTTTCTAGGGGGGAGGTCTGACATACGGAGCCCTGTATGTGTTTATTTAGGAGTTAGAGTTAAGAGTTGAGGAAGTGCCGAATTACCCGGGCGGCGAAGCAGACCAGCGAGCGAGGGAACCAGCTCGCCCGCATACCGGCAAACAAGCCTTCACACCTGCCTGCGTCATAGGGGGGGGGAATTTGATGGGTGATTGACGTCATTACACAACCTGGCCCCTCCTTTCGGACCCTACAAACTACTTTGATGACCCAACGCTATGACGATCATCGGATGCCATTGGACCCCTCATCTGCTACGCAACTAGAGGAGCTGTGATTGGGGCGCGCACCATCCCCGCCTCCTGATTCGTTCCTACACCATCATTGCATAGTATATAAGACCCGAGTAGTGGGCATTCAAATCAGTCACATTTGGAGTTGGGAAGGTGAACTATTAGCAGCTGGAGGAAGACCGGGGTGAAGTATTATAATGGGATTGTGACTGTCAGTCAGATTATATAAGTGTGTGTTAAGTGTGTTCGGTGTAAACACTTATGTTGGTTAGTGAGATATGTGATTGGGAATTAACGTTAACGCTACTATTATGTACTTAACTATTTTAGTTGACTGACTTGTGGACTAAATCAACTCTTTAAGTAATTGGGTTATGATAAAAGTAATACTATTGTTTTATATTAAACTTACGAGTTCTTTCATTTTTCTTTTAATTAAGCTTACATTGCTGGTAAGAACAAGAACGGTAATACTATTGTCTCCTATTAGTAATATCGCCTTAGACTAACAGGACTGTTTTAATGTTACTTCTAGTGATTTCCTAAGCTGAAGAAAATTCTTTTAGCTTCAAATTATTAATTTTGCTTTTCATATTATTTGAGTGAGACCTGAATCGAATCTATGAAGCGATCCTGTAACTTAATATACTCATAATCAAACCTCAATGTTACGTGATTAAGAAATAAATTTATCTAATTATTAAATATATATCTAACTTTTTATGTGACTTTGATATTAATCCTGATAATAATAATATAATACTATTAACGTAAGACAAGAACCAAGAATAATAACTACATTAAATATAAATAAAAGGACATGATATAAGAAAACTATCTATTCATTTCAAAAAGGGTAAGAGACAGAAATATTCTTACCTTAATATTTATCTTTCAAGACTTGATAATATAATTAATAGTCCTTCTTTAGATATAACTTATTCGGTTCATAACCATAGCCTACTAAGCTTCGGTTAAATAATAATTCTTTATAAATACAACATGACTTTAATTAGTTTCAGTATTTTTTCATAATTAAAGAGTATCAGTCAATAAAGGATACCAAGTCCTAAGATCCAAAAGGAAAGGAAGCAACAACAGGAAATAATTTTAATATATTTTACTTTCGTTTTGCCTTCAGCTGACTGATACCTTAATATATATTTCTGTGCTATCTAGATTCATCAAGTTAACCACTTGAGGATCAAGATACGTAACAATATATATATATATATATATATATATATATTATTTTTTTTTTTTTTTTTTTTTTTTTTTAAGAGACAATGAACGGAGGAAGGAAAAACACAGATAAAACAAAAAGGTCCATGTGCCTAAAGGCATCCTCCATTCATAAAATGTTTGTAACAACTGGATTTAAACATTTGTAGATTGTAAGTTTGTGGAAAGCAATTCGAGGGAAGTGAATTCCAAAGAGTAGTAGCTCTGGGGATAAATGAATTCTGATAAGCAGAAGTTCTGCATTGTGGAGGAGAAAGTGTAAATTCATGGGCGCTCTCAGCTGCCCTAGTTCTACGGGGAAAGATGTGGAGAGGCGGCACAATTGAAGCAAGTTCCTCTGAACAATTGCTGTGAAAATATCTGTAGAATAATGCAAGGGATGCAACGTTTCTTCGTATGGAAAATGTAGGAAGGTCCTGTGTGATTGCAGGGTTATTGATTAATCTAATAGCTTTATTTTGAATTTTGTCCAACTGCCTCAATGCAACTGCCTCAATGCAACCACTCCATTTCCACCCCACAGAGGTGAACAGTAATATATATATATATATATATATATATATATATATATATATATATATATATATATATATATATATATATATAGAGAGAGAGAGAGAGAGAGAGAGAGAGAGAGAGAGAGAGAAAGGAAGAGACACAAGGATTTACAAGGAATAGTCAGTATCTCAGAGACCTTGCGGTTCATTCTGAGGAGATACTCTAAGTGGAAGGAGAGAGACTGTTTAGTGCACCACACTCTTTACAGAGTGTAAAAGATATTATCTACTTTCTTCTTGAACTGCTCTACTGAAGAACTATTTACATCTTCGGAGGGAAGTTTGTTCCAGGTAGAAAACATCTTATGTGTGAAAAAGTTTCCACAGATACTAGTGCTGAACCTTTTCAATTCTAATTGCCATGGTTGCGTGTTGTATTCATATTGAGACTAAACATTTTGCTATAATCCACATTGTCAAACTCATTAAGTATTTTAAAAACTTCAATGAGCTGACCTCGTAGTCTGCGTGTCTCCAACAGGAAGAGATCAAGAGTTCTCAACCGGTCCTCATAGCTCATTCTTCTAAGCGATGGAATAAGCTTTGTAGCCCTAGTTTGTACTCTTTCCAGTCGCTCTATATCTTGTGTGAGTGCTGGGGACCAAAATTGAACAGCATACTCCAGGAGAGGCTGTATCAGACCGATGTAAAGTGTGAGGACTATTTCCTTATTTTGATACTTAAATTTGCCTCTTAACCCTTTCCCTGCGGGAGACGTTCCCGAACTTCATGGCAATTTACTGCAATCTACAGGTTTTTAAAGCCTCTTAAAGCCTGTAAAATGGAGTGCATGGGAGCGGGAGCGCAACAGGCCACACGTCCTTCTCCCAGCCAGGCGGCTGTGGCACTGAAGGCTCGCTAGATATACAGTGCTGCCAAAGGCAAATGTAGTGAGAAATTAGCAAGAATTGCTCATTTTAGCGAATGTCTATGGTTGTTGTTGTTGTTGATGTATGTTAAAAAAATCGCCACCTGTAAGTGGCACCGATTAGCGTGTCGCCCATTGGTAATTTGAGTAGGGTTTTTTCCCCTAGATAGGTTGCCCGCCAAGGCTATCGAGTTCCATCCACCCGGAAACACCCCTTTCAGATACCAGGGGGACAGCTATCACCAGAGACACCTCAATTACAGGGGTGAACCCCGCGAGCTACGAAGCTCATTCTGGCGTCATTTTGAAGCTATTTTCATCTAGTTTTCGGCTGAATACATTTCATGTCATTCAGACACTTGCCTAATCAATCAGGAGTTTTTGAATGAGCCCTAATATGGCGAAAATAGGCGGAAATATGCCCGCAGAGAAAGGGTTAATATAGCCAAATTTTATCTGAGCTTTCTTCTCTACTTCAATGCACTGCTTGGAAAGCTTTATATATATATATATATATATATATATATATATATATATATATATATATATATATAGGGTGTATTGAAAAAACGCTTGCAGACCATAAGTGCTAAGTACCGAATAAAAACACAAGCTTACTTTATTCTATAACAAAATATTAAAATATTAATAATCAATGATTTAAAGGATATACAGTAAAATATACAGTGTCGTCCAAGCATGTGTTATAATCCGAACACTGGCATTGGTCCCCCGTTTCATGCTCCCCCCCTCCCTCCTCCCCCCCCCCCCCCCCCACCTCTTCTCATCTTCAAGCTTATACCCAGGAATATTGAATTATAAACATAATTAGTTTTTTAGTTTTCAGGGTGAATTAATGTAAGTAATATTCCCTTTATACACCGTTTACAACTCAAATTTTTGTATGTAAATTTAAAAAAATCAACATAGGAAAGACCAAAGGCATTTTGGATGAAGCAAATTACGATCCTCAAGTGGTCTGCAGACATTACTGTCATATGTTAGTAAATAAAAAAGCAATGCTGAATGATAAAAATACTCAAACAATGTGGGCATTACAAAGTTATTGCCTAATGTTATTTAATTAATTGTACTGTACAGTAGTGAACATTAATTCAAATACAAACTTATTCGAAGCGGTTTCGGGTTGAATTGAATCTCCTTATTAATTCTTACTGAGCATTTGCATTTCAGAGATTAGTTTAATAAGTTCGAGACTTCAAAATCGATCAGAATTAATTACTACTACTGTACTGTACATGGTAATTACAATGTAATAATAGGAGATTAATTGTAATAATTTTAATTACCACCAACTGATATAATACAGAAATCAATCATACCCAATAGTTTTAATCTTTAAATCTTTATACCAAGTCGTAAAACATTTTCGGAATTTCATTCAAGATAGGAACAATCAGCCCGCAATGAATCTATGAATCAAGAACTATGCTTCATAAACGATTGAATTACCTTCAACTACGTTTGGATACTCGACCCAGACTTGGGCATCAGCATTATATCCCGTGACCAGAGTTGCAAATGTTACATATTCTTTTACGCTAATCTGTTTCAAATAATTAGTATTTTTCTGCTAACTACCTAATATCATCAACATATTCTAAGATACTTTGATTTCGTTATTTATTATGTGTGAATAGGTAAACCTATACTTTACCTTTACGTAAGTCCATAGTTAACATGTTAATCATGTATCAATTATTTAGTGCTATATTTGTAACCCTGTTTTGCTAGATTTCTAAATAAGCATATATCTCATTAATAACACTTTTTTGGGGAAAATTTATATATATATATATATATATATATATATATTTATATATATATACATATATATATAAATTATATATATATATATATATATATATATATATAAATATATATATATATATATATATATATATATATATATATATATATATATATATGTTTCTAGTCTCTCAGTGGGGATCGAACCATCGACCATCAGGATGATAGCCGACGCTTTAATCAATTACACCACGGCAGTCAAAAGACACTCAGTCTTCTAACCTATTTATGTTAGGGAGAAGGGAAACCCACTAGGCGAATATATTTTAATTCAAACCTAGTTGTAGGATCCATATTTCCAGAATACCATACACGGATTTTTGAGTGTCCCGACGCAACTCGGGTAGAAATTGATTTCATTTAATTCTAACCCACAAAGCATGAGAGTTACAAATATTGAGAATATATCACAAATACACGTGAGCCACTAAATGTTTCTAGTCTCTCAGTGGGGATCGAACCATCGACCATCAGGATGATAGCCGACGCTTTAATCAATTACACCACGGCAGTCAAAAGACACTCAGCCTTCTAACCTATTTATGTTAGGGAGAAGGGAAACCCACTAGGCGAATATATTTCAATTCAAACCTAGTTGTAGGATCCATATTTCCAGAATACCATACACGGATTTTTGAGTGTCCCGACGCAACTCGGGTAGAAATTGATTTCATTTAATTCTAACCCACAAAGCATGAGAGTTACAAATATTGAGAATATATCACAAATACACGTGAGCCACTAAATGTTTCTAGTCTCTCAGTGGGGATCGAACCATCGACCATCAGGATGATAGCCGACGCTTTAATCAATTACACCACGGCAGTCAAAAGACACTCAGCCTTCTAACCTATTTATGTTAGGGAGAAGGGAAACCCACTAGGCGAATATATTTCAATTCAAACCTAGTTGTAGGATCCATATTTCCAGAATACCATACACGGATTTTTGAGTGTCCCGACGCAACTCGGGTAGAAATTGATTTCATTTAATTCTAACCCACAAAGCATGAGAGTTACAAATATTGAGAATACTGTATATCACAAATACACGTGAGCCACTAAATGTTTCTAGTCTCTCAGTGGGGATCGAACCATCGACCATCAGGATGATAGCCGACGCTTTAATCAATTACACCACGGCAGTCAAAAGACACTCAGCCTTCTAACCTATTTATGTTAGGGAGAAGGGAAACCCACTAGGCGAATATATTTCAATTCAAACCTAGTTGTAGGATCCATATTTCCAGAATACCATACACGGATATTTGAGTGTCCCGACGCAACTCGGGTAGAAATTGATTTCATTTAATTCTAACCCACAAAGCATGAGAGTTACAAATATTGAGAATATATCACAAATACACGTGAGCCACTAAATGTTTCTAGTCTCTCAGTGGGGATCGAACCATCGACCATCAGGATGATAGCCGACGCTTTAATCAATTACACCACGGCAGTCAAAAGACACTCAGCCTTCTAACCTATTTATGTTAGGGAGAAGGGAAACCCACTAGGCGAATATATTTCAATTCAAACCTAGTTGTAGGATCCATATTTCCAGAATACCATACACGGATTTTTGAGTGTCCCGACGCATGCTTTGGGGGTTAGAATTAAATTAAATCAATTTCTACCCAAGTTGCGTCGGGACACTCAAAAATCCGTGTATGGTATTCTGGAAATATGGATCCTACAACTAGGTTTGAATTGAAATATATTCGCCTAGTGGGTTTCCCTTCTCCCTAACATAAATAGGTTAGAAGGCTGAGTGTCTTTTGACTGCCGTGGTGTAATTGATTAAAGCGTCGGCTATCATCCTGATGGTCGATGGTTCGATCCCCACTGAGAGACTAGAAACATTTAGTGGCTCACGTGTATTTGTGATATAATCTCAATATTTATAACTCCCATGCTTTGTGGGTTAGAATTAAATGAAATCAATTTCTACCCGAGTTGCGTCGGGACACTCAAAAATCCGTGTATGGTATTCTGGAAATATGGATCCTACAACTAGGTTTGAATTGAAATATATTCGCCTAGTGGGTTTCCCTTCTCCCTAACATAAATAGGTTAGAAGGCTGAGTGTCTATTGACTGCCGTGGTGTAATTGATTAAAGCGTCGGCTATCATCCTGATGGTCGATGGTTCGATCCCCACTGAGAGACTAGAAACTTTTAGTGGCTCAAGTGTATTTGTGATATATTCTCAATATATATATATATATATGTATATATATATATATATATATATATGTATATATACTATATATACTATATATATATATATATATAGAGAGAGAGAGAGAGAGAGAGAGAGAGAGATCTACATTAAATTCGCCAAAATAGTATTGGTCTTAAAAATCATCAATATTCTAGCATTATCAAAACAACTCATGCTCTTCTCATTAATGTGTATGTCCCTAGTAACATTTGAAAGAAATTATGTTTACTAAAATGTCAACCCCTTTAAAAGCAATAGCGTCATTTCCATTTAATTAAAGATAACATTTATGCAGCTCAGGAACTGCCGCAGGATATCAAAGGGTAGAAGCTATATTGTTTGATGATCTGACTTCCACATATAGTACAGAGCCGACTTTAGTGTCGTTTGCTTTAAGGATAAGCCTAAACTGTAACTGCCAACTTCCTGTCATTGACCAGACAACACTTTCCAATCCAGGAAACCAGGTCAATGTATCTCTTAACCTGGTTCTGAACTGCAAGCAAGCAAGCCAGTGCCATGCAAACAATGTTTGCGGTGGATATGAAACGTAGTTTGGTGTTTGCTACAAATTATAATGTATTATTTTGATAGACTTAAGACACTTATTCTTGTGATAATAACAAAAGTGTTAGCTTGTTTACTTTTGGGGGAGAAACTTGTTACAGGCAGTTTTGCCTTTTGTATCCTTCATAGTTCATACACATAGACAAAAACATATTGTCTAATCAAAATCATTTGTTACAAGTTAATGCATTATTTGTAACGTAAGATTGTGGAGAACAAACTAAAACAAACATATTAATACAAATTGATAACCATAGTGATGAAGGTATACGAAGATGAAGAATGAGAAACAGTAAATGAAGAATAAAGAGTAAATGCAAATGAAGAATGAGAGAAGTAGACAAAAATGGAATATGATAAGTAAAAACACATTAGAAACGGGTGTTATGGAGTTAAAGACAATGCACAATCAATCATCTATCTATTGCCTGACGCCGTGATCCCCGAAGGGGTGGCCACGAACGAACCGCCCCCATGCACCTCTGTCCCGGGTCAGTCGACGCCCCTCCCCCCAACCAGCACTGCCTTCATTCATATACTTCCTCACTCCATCCTTCCACCTCTCATTCGGTCTACATCTCCCTCTCTGTCCCTCCACCTCGCTCTCGTACACCCTCTTAGTCATTCTCTCGCTTTCCATACGTTCCATATGGCCGAACCATCTTAAGTTGTTCCTTTTCACACTTTCCAGCACATCTACCCCCACATCACACCTCCTTCTTACTTCATCATTAGTCTGTCTATCCCTCCATGTAACTCCGCACGCACTTCTTAGGTAATTCATTTCCACTGCTCTCACTCTTGGTCTGAGTCTCTCAACCAACGTCCATGCTTCGCTTCCGTAAGTCAGTGTCGGGATTACCACACTGTCATGCAAGGACTTCTTCACTTCCATACTGACCACCCTATTTCTTGTTACTGCTTTCAGCGTTCCTACAACCCTCTTCCCCTGTTGTACCCTCTCCCGCACTTCTTCATCCATAGTCCCATCTTTACTCAACACACTGCCCAGATACTTAAAAGAGTTGACGATCTCCATAGCATGACCATTCAGCTTCACCTCACACTCTGTGACTTCACCCCTTTCGAAGACCATAACCTTGCTCTTCCCCGCATTTACCTTCAAATTCTGTTGTTCGCACACTGCTCCAAACTCATTTACCAGACCCTGCAACTCCCATTCATTATCACTCATCAGAACTGTATCATCCGCAAACAGCAGTTTAGGTAGCTTCCACTCAATTCCCTCTCTTTTCAGCGATACCCCAACATCCACTGCTCTTGATAGTATTTCTTTCATGACTTCATCCATATATACAGTAAACAACCACGGGGACATCACACACCCCTGTTTCAAACCAACATTCAGGTCAAAGAACTCGCTCTGCTCACTCTCCACATGTACTGCCGCCTTTTCACCCTCATACATGCTCTTCACTGCTTTCAGCAACTTGCCATCTACTCCGTATATTCTAAATACTTTCCACAAACCTTCTCTATCCACTCTGTCATAGGCCTTCTCCAAGTCCATAAAGGCAACATACACCTTTTGTTTCTTCTCCAGATAGTTCTCCACAACACAATTCAGGGTAAAAATCTGATCTACACATCCTCTTCCCTTCCTAAAACCTCCTTGCTCGTCGCCTATCCATATCTCCGTTCTCACTCTCACTCTCTCAATCACTACCCTACTGTATACCTTCCCTACTACGCTTAGAAGACATATTCCTCGGTGGTTACCACACACTCCTCTTTCCCCTTTGCCCTTATATAGGGGGACTATTATGCCTGCCTTCCAGTCATCGGGTGCACTCCCCTTCTCCCATGCTAGTTTGCACATTTGCCATACCCATTCGATCACTATCTCACCACCATACCTCAACATTTCCCCACACACTCCATCTGTTCCTGGTGCTTTCCCCAACTTCACTCTTTTCATGGCTTCCCACACTTCTGACCTCCTGATCCACACCTCCTCCTCCACTACTTCTCTTCTTCTCCCTCCCATACCATATCCAGCTATGTTTGCTGGCTCTTCATTCCTTACATTTAGCAACTCATTGAAGTACTCCCTCCATCTTTTGACTCTCTCTTGCTTCTCGGCTAGCATTCTCCCATTCTTATCTTTCACACCCTTACTGTTTCCCTTGCTACCTTCCCTAACTTTCTTTACTTCTTTCCAGAACAGTTTCTTACTCTCCCTCCATTTTACACTCAGATTCCTCCCAAATTCCTCATCTACTCTTCTCTTACTTCCCTTCACTACTCTCTTCACCACCCTCTTACTCTCCACGTACCTCGCTCGTTTCTGTCTCTCGAAATCTTCAATCCCTCTAATACCCAACCACTTTCTATACGCTTTCTTCTTTTCTTCCACAGCTATTCTTACCTCTTCTGTCCACCATGCTGTACCTTTCACTCCCCTCCCTCTTCTCCTTACTCCACACACCTCCTCACATGCTGCACAGATCTCATCCTTAAACACCTTGCTCATCTCCTCCACTTCCTCCATAACTTCCAGGTCGAACCCACCTAGTCGTCTTTCCACTGCTCTCCTGTACTCCTCCCTGACTTCCTCCTCCTGCAACCTCTCCACCCTCCTCACCATTCCACCCTCCTCTCGCCTCCCTCCAGCTCTCCTCACCCACTTCTTTTGTATCCTAACCTTAGCTACCACTACATAATGATCAGACAGACCCCCTCCAATACCCCTGTACACCCTAGCATCCATCACAAATCTCCTCATTCGTTCATCCACACATACATAATCAATCAATGACTTTCGTTCCACCACTGTCTCATCCTCCATCGTCCACATCCATTTCCACGTGTACCTGTGGATCATTCTGTGTCGGAAGGTGTTGGCTATCCACAGCCTCCTCCCCACACATACGTCCACAAGTGCACTACCATTCCCATTCACCTCTGATGGTACCCCCCAGTCTCCCACCACTCCCTCAACTTTCCTATCACCCACCTTACCATTCATATCCCCAATCAGAAATATTCTTTCGTTCTTGTCAAACTTCTCCAGGCATGCCTCCACATTCATCCAGAACTCCTCTTTCTTTCTTTCAAGTTTATCCTCTGTCGGGGCATACACACACACAATCACCCACGTTTGTATTCCTACTTTCATTCTCACCCACACAATCCTTGAACCCACAGACCCATACTCTCTTACACATTCCTTCCATTTGCTACTTACAAACAAACACGCACCTTCTGTCGCTGTTCCTTCACTCATTCCAGCACACACACCCATTCCACACTCCCACTCTCTCACATCTGAACCTTTCCATTTGGTCTCTGTCATTCCACATATATCCAGCCTGGCATTCACTAGCACTTCCAGAACCTCTCTCTCTCTTTTGTGCCATCATTCATGCCACTAACATTCCATGTAGCCATTCTCAGAATGTCCGAAGGAATGTCCTTAGTCGGTCGTGGTTCGCCAACATAGGTTCCGTCCGCATCCGAGGCTGTTCGTTCGTTTTTCTTTGCTTAGGTGTATTTTCCGGGTGGGGGTCGCAAGTCCACCGACCCAACCTCTTTAGTCGCCTCTTATGACACGCAGAAGGCACATGTGGCATTTTCTATTCCCTTATCCCCAGGGGCGTAATGCACAATGAAGGAGATAATGTACATACATACAATGCTCAATAGGTGGCGTTCTGAGAGTGAGGGTCTGAGTCTAGGGGATGAGACAGTGAAGCACTGGGGCAAGGCGGCTCTTGAGATAGGGCTGCTTCAAGCTGTGGGTGGGCAACCGAGCCCCGTGCATCTTGTGAAGTCAATATAGCGGGGACTGGTTGTACCTCAAAGTACTTCACGTGTCTCACTCCCTAGACTGGAACGAGACCTCACGGGCTTCACCGTTGAATGTACAGGCTCTCAGCCTATGCCCGAGAGGTAAAAGATGGAATATATATATATAAATAAATAACAAATTTAAAGACCGAGTGCTCCACACATGTGCGGTTCCGGTTTTACGTCCTAATGGTGGCGCTCCAGGCAGCAATATTCAGAGCTGCCTAACTTGTCTCATCCATACTCTCCATATATCCAAACCATCCAAGCCTACTAGTACGTATCTCATCACTCATAATCTTGATACCTAACCGTTTCCTCAGCTTGTTACCAGATACCCTTCTTGCAATTTGGCCCCATAATCCATCTCACCATTCTCATCCCGTTACATTCCATTCTGATGATATAATTCGCTTTGACAGGCCATGTTTTGAGAGAGAGAGAGAGATTTTGTCCCGAAGTGCGAGTTTATTGAGCAGCGCCCCCCCCCCACCCCCTCCCCATCCTGTGAGGGGACAACCACTGGTAAAGCGATACATACTGCTCAAAGAGCCATTATTCCACTGAAACAGCTGTATCGTCGTCTGGTTACATACATATTTGTGTTAATAAATCAGGTAGGCATTATTCAGATGTGTTATTATACAGATGTGTTATTATAATGTGCTGTACATACGAGGCTCATTTTAATTTGCTTAAAAAAAAAGCGTGAGTATTGACTGAATTACTAACTGACGGATTCCAAATAAAACTAATGCACTCATATGAGGTGACTGTTCATATTCTTCATTACATCAATGGTTCTTGATGTTATAGTTAGCTGAATACAATATGATTACATACATAATGTGACTAATATTACCAACTACAGACATTAAAATGCAATAATAGTACTACAAATATATTACAATCATATGAAGGACACTGTTCATATTCTTCATTACATCAACCGTTAATGAGGGCATAGTTAGCTGAATATGACCATTGTAATATAATATTTAGTTGGGTGTGAGGTTATGGGATAGAGGGAGGGGGGGGGGGAGGGGATGTAGGAGGGAGAAAGAGAGAGAGAGAGAAAGTGAGAAACACCGTGTGACGCATGTCCACGTGTGAGCATGCTGTACAGAACGCCTAGTCATGCCCCACTCTCGCTAGGATCGTCAGGGCTGGAACTTTGGCTGTAGTCTATGTAGAGTTTCCTAACTCAGTTCATGTGAGCCGTTGTACTATAAGTATTATGAATATGTATTTTGTTTTCATCTGAGTCAACGAGTTCTATTTTATATCATTAGTTATAAGTATTGTGTGTAAAACTTATTTGTAATGATGGGAAGAGAAACAGCCACAGTTAGGGGTCAGTGGGTACGCCAGGCAGGAGGTAGGCCTAATTCACTCGCATTCCTCCCTCCCTCAGTGCTAGGGGAGCCTTTGTGTATCCCAGAGGAGAGAGAGAAATTACGTAATGGTTGTCAGTGGGCGGTCCTTAGTAGTTCACGTTGGGCTCACTAGAGGGCCGGATATAAAAGGGAAGTCTAGCCATTTTTTCATCAGAACTCATTAGGCAGAGCGACTTCTCATTCCCCTTGCTAACTATTTATATTCTTCTGACTGATGGGAACTTTCTCTACTACCTTACATTCTTATTTCCTCTTTTCCCTGCCCTGTTTAACTTCCATGGTCCCGTTGGTGCAGAGCTAGTCAGCCAACGTATTATCGCTTGAGTTCTCACGAGATACTTGCCTATTAGATAGCCTATTTTGGAAGGGTTGACTTAGAATAGGATTGATTTATGTTTGTTGCACTTGTATATGCATTTCCCTGTGTGTTATTATTATTCCTGTTTTCTGCTAGTCTAGGTAATGCTAGACTGGGGTAAGGCTTTTCTGTGTTACGAGTTGTTGTTTGATGCAGTGGTTAAGCGATAAACCTGCATACTCGTTTCGGTTCAGTGAAGCCTAGGTTGTCTTCGCGGCTGACTGTGTTGAGTTAATAATTTACAGTGCGTGAGGGCAAGAGCCTAACCACCCTGTATTTTATTAACAGTTTGTTTTTACTTTGTCAAGGAGCCGGGAGAAAACCAGATACAAGGGATCTGGATTTCTCAAAGTGCACTTGTTAGTTTTAACGTAATACTTTAAACAGTCGTGAGGACTTCGCTAGGCTACGAGCCGTTTTTGTTCAGTCACTGCTACCTTTTTGCCTACAGTACCCCAGCTAGACTTTACTCGATTAGTAGATACAGAATAGTATTGAAGCTTTCCTTATGTATGATATTGTTTATGCACTATTGATTTCATGTGTTGCAAGCTTGGCTACTTTAGTGATTAGTGGCCCACGAGCACAATCCGAGTAGGCTATTGCCGTTGCATTTGCGGAGTACTTCCTTTTAATGTTTGCCATTTACTATTGCATATTCTTTTAATTATTCTTATGCCAATTTAAGCCTTTAATAGTATTTAATTGCCAGTGTTTTTGCTTATTGAATTACTGTTCAAAATCCGATACGTACTTCTTACGAGCATCCGAGAAGCATCTAACTTTTTTCAGAAGATTCCTTGCTCGATGCTTAAGGACTATTAATTAACGTAACGTAATAGTGCCGATCCGAAGTAGAGGGTGGTGGACTTCTTAAGTTCATAGTCAAGGGTGGATTACTTCGGCTTCGGCCAACACTATTCTTTGGTGTTGTTGTTTCTTACTTCATTGTTTGATTGTTGACCAGACTAGATAATTCCTGTCTCTTTATTAGTCTGTTGTTGAACACTAGTACCGAGTTCTTGTATACCCCGTTATAGCAGATTGAACTCTGGAGGGTATTGGTGTTTTTTGTTCGGCTGGCAGTACTCAGGGGTTGGGATCGTGTGTTTCCGTTGTGGCAGCGAGCCGTATTCGAGTCCTGATTGAGAGCCCTTGTGTACCCGAGTGCCAGTTCGTAACAAATGGCGACCTTGCTTAGGATTTTGTGAACAGTATAAATTTTTGCAGAGTTGTACAACATTTGTTTGTTTGTATTTTAGCGTGCATATTGAAGAATATTTTTTTTGTATGGCAATTAGTAAAGCATTTAAGAGACTCCAGTTAATTTAGTAATTAGTGCTTGCATAGGAAGTTTAACACTTTTGTCTCGAGAATTTTTTTGTGGACTTCAGTATGTCGTGCATTAGCACTGACGATGAGCGAGAGATGTCATTTGAAGGTGTGCCGTTAGTAACCAGTGAGGAGGATGCTAGAGTTTTTGTGAGTAAGCGGTACCACGTGACGTGACGGAGGAGAGGCTGACTGGGGTGGATGTTTGTGGCTTGCACCTGATAGCCAAGGTTTTGGGCATTTCCAATGTAGCAGGGATGTCCAAGGGGGAGCTGATTTCCTGGGTGTTGCGTGGGCGACATGGGGTTTTGGAGGAGAGGGCGTTTGGGGGGGTTCCTCCCCAGATCCCCTCTCACTCGACTCCCACAGTGCCGTCCACTCAGTTACCGGAGGTTAGCACTCTCCCACAGAGGGATGAGAATTGGCAGATTGGAGTGCCCTCGGGTGGTGCACATGGTGGTTCCCCAGTTTTTGCCCCCCCTCCTTCAGTAGTGGCAGCTCCCTCTTCCTGCCTGTCTCCAGATATGGTATTTAGACTTGAGCTTGCTAAGATTGAGGCTAGGAAGCAGGAGATTGAGGCTAGGAAGCAGGAGAATGAGACTAGGAGGCATGAGATTGAGGTTAGGAGGCAAGAGGATGAGACCAGGAGGCATGAGGCTGAGCTTAGGTACGACTCAGAGAAATATTGTGCTAAATTAGATTTAGATAAGACTCGTGCAGAGTCGACAGGGACTCGGATGGGCCGTGAGGGCCAAGTAAGAGAACAGTCCTTGGCCCACTTATTCAAATTGGTGCCGGTATTTAGTGAAACTGAAGTCACAGAATTTTTTAATCGTTTTGAGAAGAAGTGTAGGGAGCATAATTGGCCTGAAGAGAAGTGGGCAGCTCTAGTCTCCTCAAGACTTACGGGTAAGGGTCTGAAGGCTTATGATGCACTGCCTTTAGAGTCTTGCATTGACTACCCAGAATTGAAGAGAGCTGTCCTACGGGCATACGAGTTGCAACCGGAAACATATCGATTGAAGTTTCGGGGTGTTACAAAGACTAGGGAGGCGACCTTTCTTGAACATGCCCGGGACTTAAAAGATGCACTTAAAAACTGGACACGTTCTGAGAAAGCTGAGACGGCAGAACAGTTGACTGAGCTGTTTCTGCTCGAGCAGTTTTATAAGTGTACTGGTGCAGAAATGACTTTAAATATTAAAGAAAAGAACCGAAGAACTCTTCAAGAGGCAGCTGAGATGGCCGACCTCAGGTTGTTGCTAATCAGGGGATGTGAATCTGTAAAGCGTGTTGATGCAGTTCCCAAGGGGCGCGATACTCCAAACCCTCGAGCTCAGGACAATCACTATAGATATAAACCTCAGTTTAAAAGCCAAGATACCAGGACTGAACCAAAGACTACAGCCGTCCCATTACAGAAGGGTCAGAACTCCGCCCCTTATCGGAAGAGACCGATAGGGGAAGTGGAATGTTTTATTGTAGAAAGAAGGGGCATTATGCAAAATCTTGTCCTAGTAAGCCGCCAACTGCAGCCGTGTCTTTGGTGCGCAGCATAGGTGTGGCTGAAATGTCGTCTGGATTTACCCAGGGTAGTTTGACAGCGGCAGGGTCACAAGCTATGTATAAGACTCAGGAAGGCTCGTCCCCTGTCCGTGATGTCTTTTGCGCCCATAGAGGGACCGGTAGGGTAAGTTGGGCGGGTTGCCAGCATAAGGTGGAAGTTTTGCGTGATACTGGAGCTTCACAGACACTTTTGAAGAATTTCACAGGGCGACCAATTAATGCGGCACAGGTGGTTGTTGTTCAGGGTATTAATGCGACCAGGTCATACCCGTTGGTTCGTGTGGAGCTGGAAGTTGATGGTGTGATTAAGGACTTAGATGTTGGGATCGTTGAGAAATTGCCAGTGGAGGGTGTCGACCTTCTTCTCGGCAACGACTTTGCGGTGCCTACTTTAGAAGTTCCACCCTTAGTCGTTGCCGAGAGGCCGGCCGACGTGAGTAGGGAGGAACAAGAGTGGGTAGTGAGTTGTCAACGCCAACAGATGGCATGTGTGGTAACTCGTTCCCAAGCATTTAAGGTATCACAGCCTATTTCCCAGGCCACAGAACAGCGGAGGAAGGGAATTAAGGAGAAGCGGAAGGCTGGGAAAAGTTTGAAGAGTTTAGAACCAGTGGCTCTCCCAAAAGACCCAATAGCAGGACCTTTGACCGAGTCTGTTGTAACTCCAGTGCCTAACACAGTTGATAAAGTAGTGGAGGAGGCAGAGACTCAGAGACAGCACCGTTACCTGCAGCGAGAAAACCGGATGTCTAAGTTGGATGTTGGGGGATGAGTTGTTGACCAAGCAGTTAGACATGTTGGCTCCCACAGACATTCGAAAGTTGCAATTAGAGGATCCAGAGGTTTTGCAGTGTACCAATGGGGCTGTGGAGTTAGAAGAAGATAGGGATGCAAAGGCAGGGGATTTTTTTTTCTTTAATGGAATTTTATACCACCGATATCAAGATCCTAAAAGGAACTGGGAGGGCGGATCAGGTACAGTTGACCAGCTGGTCGTGCCAGAGGGCTGCAGGGAAAGTTTGCTTAGGTTGGCTCATGATTCTCCATTATCAGGACATTTGGGTGCCAAGAAAACGGTGGCGGCTTTGGGGAAATTGTTTTGGTGGCCGGGGATGAAGTCTCATGTGCAGTCATGGATAAACTCATGTGATATTTGTCAACGTGTCAGAAAACCAAACCAAGTTATTCCTAAGGCTCCGTTACACCCTATTCCTGTGATTGGGCCACCCTTTAGTAAAATTATTGTTGACATGGTTGGTCCACTCCCTCCCACTAAGGCTGGAAATAAATTTTTGTTAACCATAATGGATGTTGCCACTAGATACCCCGATGCATACCCTATGAAAAATGGAATGGCTAAGACGGTAGTCAGTAACTTGTTGTGGTACTTCTCAAGGTACGGGTACCCGGAGGAGATTCAGTCTGATCAGGGATCTAATTTCACCTCCAACATGTTCAAGCAAACAATGCAACAGCATGGGATACGAGCAGTAGTATCGTCAGCGTATCACCCTGAGAGTCAAGGGGTGCTTGAGCGGTGGCATGCTACACTTAAAAGCATGCTCAGGTGTTATTGTGCTGACAACGGTATGGATTGGGATCTTGGATTGCCTTATGTGCTGTTTGCTGCTCGGGAGGTACCTGGTGAGAGCCTGGGATTTAGTCCAAACGAGCTGATTTTTGGACACCGTGTCAGGGGCCCCCTTAACATGCTGAAAGAAATTTGGGAGGGGACTGTGCAGCCTTGTCCATTATTAAAGTATGTGCTTGAAAGCCGTGAGTGCATGCTTAAGAGTCTGGAGATGGCAGGTAGAAATTTGACAGAATCACAAGCTTTGATTTGACAGGTATGATCGCAAAGTGAGGCTCCGGAAGTTCACTGTAGGACAAGAGGTATTAATTTTGTTGCCTTTGGTTGGTAACCCCCTCTCTGCGAAGTACACTGGACCTTATAAAATTGTAGAAAAAATTTCAGATTTAGATTACCTTGTTGCCACTCCAGACAGGAGGAAAAAGAACCAGTTATGTCACGTGAACCTTATTAAAGAGTATGTGAGGCGCCCCTCTGAGCCTCTCACTGTCCCTGTGTTGGCTTGTTGCGGCTGTGGTGGAGAAGGAGAGGGGGGCAGTCAAGCTTCAGAGGAGGATAGCTGGGATCAACATGTTTCAGCGGATCAGTGGGCGGGGAACTCGAGCCTAAGGGCTGACGAGGCTATAGCTCATTTGCCTGAGCCGCAGTTTAATGCTATCCGTCAGTTGTTCGGTTCATACCCCACTGTATTTGCTGAACACCCAGGCCTCACTACTCAGGCTATGCATGATGTTGACGTGGGGGACCATATACCCTTTAAGTCAATCCCGTACCGTGTGCCCCCCATAAAACTACCAGCTCTGAGGGATGAGTTGGAGTATATGCTCGGTAGAGGGTTGATAGAGAAAGGCACAGTTAAGTGGACTTCCCCCGTAACACTGCAGCCTAAGCCAGATGGCAAGGTACGCTTTTGTATTGATTTCCGTAGGTTAAACGGTTTGACTCCAACTAACCCATATCCTCTTCCTCGGGTTGATGATAGTGTTGACAAAATTGGTAATGCTCGTTTTTTGTCTAAAGTAGATTTAGTAAAAGGTTACTGGCAAGTACCTATGTCCGAGCGTGCTAAAGAGGTATGTGGTTTTGTTGTGGACGGGAGTACCTACCGGTGCAATGTTATGCCTTACGGACTTAAGAATGCACCAGCAACGTTTCAGAACCTGATGAATGAAATTGTAAAGGACATTCCGAATTGCACCGTATATTTGGACGATGTAATCATTTATGATGATGACTTTGAGAGCCATTGTGAGCACCTTGAGACCTTGTTCCGGAAACTTAGTGAAGCAGGTCTGGTAGTAAATTTGGCAAAGTGTGACTTCGTAAAAGCCACTGTGCAGTACCTTGGGTTTGTAGTGGGAAGGGGACAGGTGTGCCCTCCTCAGAACAAGGTACAGGCTATCAATAAATTTCTGCACCCAACAACCAAGAAGCAGGTTATGAGATTCTTGGGTATGATAGGCTACTACAGATGCTTCATAAAAGGTTACTCAACGGTGTTGGCACCTATCACACATTTGTTATCTAAAGACAAAAAGTGTTTGTGGGCACCTGAGTGTGAAAAGGCTTTCACTTTGGTGAAACATTTGCTATGTATTCACCCGATACTCAGGGCCCCAGACTTTAACAGGCCTTTTCAGCTGGCAACAGATGCTAGTGGTGTAGGGGCTGGTGCCGTCTTGCTACAGACAGACAATGAAGGTGTGGAACACCCAGTAAGTTTTCTTTCTAAGAAGTTCAATGCTGCACAAAAGAACTATTCTACAATAGAAAAGGAATTACTGGCGATTGTGCTGTCGCTCAGGCACTTCGAGGTGTATGTTCCAGCCTATGGCCCAGTCGTGGTTATCTACACTGATCATCACCCTTTGAGATTCCTGAATAAATTCCACAATCGCAATATGAGACTGACCAGGTGGTCTTTGATGTTGCAGGAGTATAAACTGGACATCCGTCATATTGCTGGATGTGACAACGTGATCGCGGATTGTTTATCAAGGGTGGATGATCAGTCGTAGGCTATCACAGGTGTGTGGGTTTGAGTGGAGGAAAATAGGCTGCCCTTATAGTGCAGCCGGGAAAAACATTAAAATATAAAAATCATATAAAAAACTCTTTCTTTTGATATAGGTAATCGTATAAATTTGTCATAGCCTATAGAGTTTGAGTAGTCCACGAACTATCAAACGGCTGAGCTGCTGTAAGCTCGCTCTGGGAGCATGATATTGTGTCTTTTTGCTATTGTTGGGAGGAGTTATAAAATGTGATTTTTTTTTTAATAATAAGATGTGTTTTGGTGATAAACTCAGCTTTGTTTTAGTGCCATGCGGTCGCTGAGTGTGAGGGGCTTGATGGGGTTCTGTGTTTGTCAGATTTTAGCTCAGGGTTGAACGAGTAAAATCTTGGGGGAGGTGTGACGCATGTCCACGTGTGAGCATGCTGTACAGAACGCCTAGTCATGCCCCACTCTCGCTAGGATCGTCAGGGCAGGAACTTTGGCTGTAGTCTATGTAGAGTTTCCTAACTCAGTTCATGTGAGCCGTTGTACTATAAGTATTATGAATATGTATTTTGTTTTCATCTGAGTCAACGAGTTCTATTTTATATCATTAGTTATAAGTATTGTGTGTAAAACTTATTTGATGATGGGAAGAGAAACAGCCACAGTTAGGGGTCAGTGGGTACGCCAGGCAGGAGGTAGGCCTAACTCACTCGCATTCCTCCCTCCCTCAGTGCTAGGGGAGCCTTTGTGTATCCCAGAGGAGAGAGAGAAATTACGTAATGGATGTCAGTGGGCGGTCCTTAGTAGTTCACGTTGGGCTCACTAGAGGGCCGGGTATAAAAGGGAAGTCTAGCCATTTTTTCATCAGAACTCATTAGGCAGAGCGACTTCTCATTCCCCTTGCTAACTATTTATATTCTTCTGACTGATGGGAACTTTCTCTACTACCTTACATTCTTATTTCCTCTTTTCCCTGCCCTGTTTAACTTCCATGGTCCCGTTGGTGCAGAGCTAGTCAGCCAACGTATTATCGCTTGAGTTCTCACGAGATACTTGCCTATTAGATAGCCTATTTTGGAAGGGTTGACTTAGAATAGGATTGATTTATGTTTGTTGCACTTGTATATGCATTTCCCTGTGTGTTATTATTATTCCTGTTTTCTGCTAGTCTAGGTAATGCTAGACTGGGGTAAGGCTTTTCTGTGTTACGAGTTGTTGTTTGATGCAGTGGTTAAGCGATAAACCTGCATACTCGTTTCGGTTCAGTGAAGCCTAGGTTGTCTTCGCGGCTGACTGTGTTGAGTTAATAATTTACAGTGCGTGAGGGCAAGAGCCTAACCACCCTGTATTTTATTAACAGTTTGTTTTTACTTTGTCAAGGAGCCGGGAGAAAACCAGATACAAGGGATCTGGATTTCTCAAAGTGCACTTGTTAGTTTTAACGTAATACTTTAAACAGTCGTGAGGACTTCGCTAGGCTACGAGCCGTTTTTGCTCAGTCACTGCTACCTTTTTGCCTACAGTACCCCAGCTAGACTTTACTCGATTAGTAGATACAGAATAGTATTGAAGCTTTCCTTATGTATGATATTGTTTATGCACTATTGATTTCATGTGTTGCAAGCTTGGCTACTTTAGTGATTAGTGGCCCACGAGCACAATCCGAGTAGGCTATTGCCGTTGCATTTGCGGAGTACTTCCTTTTAATGTTTGCCATTTACTATTGCATATTCTTTTAATTATTCTTATGCCAATTTAAGCCTTTAATAGTATTTAATTGCCAGTGTTTTTGCTTATTGAATTACTGTTCAAAACCCGATACGTACTTCTTACGAGCATCCGAGAAGCATCTAACTTTTTTCAGAAGATTCCTTGCTCGATGCTTAAGGACTATTAATTAACGTAACGTAATAGTGCCGATCCGAAGTAGAGGGTGGTGGACTTCTTAAGTTCATAGTCAAGGGTGGATTACTTCGGCTTCGGCCAACACTATTCTTTGGTGTTGTTGTTTCTTACTTCATTGTTTGATTGTTGACCAGACTAGATAATTCCTGTCTCTTTATTAGTCTGTTGTTGAACACTAGTACCGAGTTCTTCTATACCCCGTTATAGCAGATTGAACTCTGGAGGGTATTGGTGTTTTTTGTTCGGCTGGCAGTACTCAGGGGTTGGGATCGTGTGTTTCCGTTGTGGCAGCGAGCCGTATTCGAGTCCTGATTGAGAGCCCTTGTGTACCCGAGTGCCAGTTCGTAACAACCGGTCATATGCTACATCCATGGATATTAATGTCTAGGTCAGCTGAGTATACCCAGGGGATAATCATACATAATTAACGTATATATATTGAAACCTTGTTAAGTTGAGTGTTTGTGGCCGATTTAATGCAAAACAATCATATGAAAAACACTAATAATGCAACATGGACCTATTTTACTAATCAAAAGACCAGAACCTGCCTAAATATCAACAAATATGGCTTAAATTAATTGTGTATAATTATTGTTGTGTTATTATAGTTTCCTCATTTGATTTGGTACATGTGCTGTGTATATAAGGCTCATGATTATTGGCTTATTTCAGAGACATGACATTTAGATGAATTACTGAATGATTTCAAATATAGCAAAGCAAAAATATAAAAATCATATGAGCGACACTACATATTCTTCATACATTAATGGATGTAGAGGTAATACTTATCTATCTATCTATCTATCTATTGCCTGACGCCGTGATCCCCGAAGGGGTGGCCACGAACGAACCGCCCCCATGCACCTCTGTCCCCAGTCAGTCGACGCCCCTCCCCCCAACCAGCACCGCCTTCATTCATGTAGTTCCTCACTCCATCCTTCCACCTCATATTCGGTCTACCTCTCCCCCTCTGTCCCTCCACCTCGCTCTCGTACACCCTCTTAGTCATTCTCTCGCTTTCCATACGTTCCATATGGCCGAACCATCTCAAGTTGTTCCTTTTCACACTTTCCAGCACATCTACCTCCACACCACACCTCCTTCTTACTTCCTCATTAGTCTGTCTATCCCTCCATGTAATTCCGCACGCACTCCTTAAGTAATTCATTTCCACTGCTCTCACTCTTGGTCTGAGTCTCTCAACCAACGTCCATGCTTCGCTTCCGTGAGTCAGTGTCGGGATTATCACACTGTCATGCAAGGACTTCTTCACTTCCATACTGACCACCCTATTTCTTGTTACTGCTTTTAGCGTTCATACAACCCTCTTCCCCTGTTGTACCCTCTCCCGCACCTCTTCATCCATAGTCCCATCTTTACTCAACACACTGCCCAGATACTTAAAAGAGTTGACGATCTCCATAGCCTGACCGTTCAGCTTCACCTCACACTCTGTGACTTCACCCCTTTCGAAGACCATAACCTTGCTCTTCCCCGTATTTACCTTCAAATTCCGTTTTTCGCACACTGTTCCAAACTCATTTACCAGACCCTGCAACTCCCATTCATTATCACTCATCAGAACTGTATCATCCGCAAACAGCAGTATAGGTAGCTTCCACTCAATTCCCTCCCTTTTCAGCGATACACCAACATCCACTGCTCTTGATAGTATTTCTTTCATAACTCCATCCATATATACAGTAAACAACCACGGGGACATCACACACCCCTGTTTCAAACCAACATTCAGGTCAAAGAACTCGCTCTGCTCACTCTCCACACGTACTGCCGCCTTTGCACCCTCATACATGCTCTTCACTGCTTTCAGCAACTTGCCCTCTACTCCGTATATTCTAAGTACTTTCCACAAACCTTCTCTATCCACTCTGTCATAGGCCTTCTCCAAGTCCATAAAGGCAACATACACCTTTTGTTTCTTCTCCAGATACTTCTCCACAACACAATTCAGGGTAAAAATCTGATCTACACATCCTCTTCCCTTCCTAAAGCCTCCCTGCTCGTCGCCTATCCATTTCTCCGTTCTCACTCTCACTCTCTCAATCACTACCCTACTGTATACCTTCCCTACTACGCTTAGAAGACATATTCCTCGGTGGTTACCACACACTCCTCTTTCCCCTTTGCCCTTATATAGGGGGACTATTATGCCTGCCTTCCAGTCATCGGGTGCACTCCCCTTCTCCCATGCTAGTTTGCACATTTTCCATACCCATTCTATCACTATCTCACCACCATACCTCAACATTTCCCCACACACTCCATCTGTTCCTGGTGCTTTCCCCAACTTCACTCTTTTCATGGCTTCCCACACTTCTGACCTCCTGATCCCCACCTCCTCCTCCACTACTTCTCTTCTTCTCCCTCCCATACCATATCCAGCTATGTTTGCTGGCTCTTCATTCCTTTCATTTAGCAACTCACTGAAGTACTCCCTCCATCTTTCAACTCTCTCTTGCTTCTCGGCTAGCATTCTCCCATTCTTATCTTTCACACCCTTACTGTTTCCCTTGCTACCTTCCCTAACTTTCTTGACTTCTTTTCAGAACAGTTTCTTACTCTCCCTCCATTTTACACTCAGATTCCTTCCAAATTCCTCATCTACTCTTCTCTTACTTTCCTTCACTACTCTCTTCACCACCCTCTTACTCTCCACGTACCTCGCTCGTTTCTGTCTCTCGGAATCTTCATTCCCTCTACTACCCAACCACTCTCTATATGCTTTCTTCTTTTCTTCCACAGCTATTCTTACCTCTTCTGTCCACCATGCTGTACCTTTCACTCCCCTCCCTCTTCTCCTCACTCCACACACCTCCTCACATGCTGCACAGATCTCATCCTTAAACACCTTGCTCATCTCCTCCACTTCCTCCATAACTTCCAGGTCGAACCCACCTAGTCGTCTTTCCACTGCTCTCCTGTACTCCTCCCTGACTTCCTCCTCCTGCAACCTCTCCACCCTCCTCACCATTCCACCCTCCTCTCGCCTCCCTCCCGCTCTCCTCACCCCCTTCTTTTGTATCCTAACCTTAGCTACCACTACATAATGATCAGACAGACCCCCTCCAATACCCCTATACACCCTAGCATCCATCACAGATTTCTTCATTCGTTCATCCACACATACATAATCAATCAATGACTTTCGTTCCACCACTGTCTTATCCTTCATCGTCAACATCCGTTTCCACGTGTACCTGTGGATCATTCTGTGTACTTATCTGAATATGACAATTACAAACATAATGCGACTAACATAAATAACTTGAACACATTTAATACAATAGTGGTACTACACAAAATAATACATTCATATGAGGGAAACTGTTCATATTCTTCATTATATCAATGGTTATTGAGGTCATAGTTAGTTGAATAAAGTGATAACATACATTGTGACAAATATAAATGACTACAAAAATTACAATACAATAATAGAGAGAGATAGAGAGAGAGAGAGACATACAGTAAACACATTGCACCCACATACATTACATACCGAACTGGCAACTGGCAACTCTGCGCTAAATTTATCAGTGTCCTACCCACCCCACCCTTCATTTGCGGAAACAGTAAGACCCAAAGAACAGTTCATATATTAGTGGCCCCTTCATCATTGACGATGCGCCTTACGTAGGTAATGGCCAATCTATGAACACCAAGCTTGCTGTTCAAACTTCCCGCCCAAGGAGAACTCAAAATACGATTGCCTTACATCGTGAGCGAAACGCTCTCAATAACCACTCACGGACTCGTCTTCATGATGTGGGTCCACTACTAGAAGAAACTAGTAAAATAAATAAAGAAAAATAAAACTTTAAACTCGACCTAGCTTGTGCTTCCCAGATGTCTGCTGTTGGGTACCGCTCGCCATCTTGTTCACCCCGAGCGCTCTTCCTTACAAACCTTGGGCCCGTATCGGTAACACGGGTATCCCCGACGCTCCTGCCTGCACCCCATTCGTCACTTCTCTTCATCATATAGTGAGTCCTTGCTCATTTGTCCATGACAGTGCTGCAGTTAGGTTAGATTATCGATCAGGTGTAGGCTGAGTGTTAAATACGGGCCCTGGTGAGTATTTTTCTGGGTCTAAGCATTAAATTAATTAAGGAGTGCTCTTGTTGTGATAAGGCAAGTCACTCTATTGCTTTGTTTTCCTTTATCCTAGCCCACTATTAGTTCGCATATTAGTCATGAGGCTTCTTTTAGGGTAAACTGGAGCCTATTGCTCGGTCCCTTCAGGGTGAGCAATACGTATGCTTCGGGGCTAGTGCCTTTGGATTTTCTCACTTAGTTGAGGGATCCGGCATGGAGCCATTCTACGCAGCTATCTACAGACAAGCGGGGTCGGCGCGGGATCGCAGGTTTGAGCCATTGACGTCATCATCACCATGGGCTCCCATCTAGTTGGCCTCATTAGGTTGCATATATAGATATGGTTAAAGGATCTTATAAGTGATTAGTGATTATTTTCATAATATATAAACCATGCCATGTATGTACACGTCGTTCATCCCTATATATATACAATGAAGGATCATTCTTTCGACGGGATTGTTATAGTTCAGTACTACTGAACATTAAACCTACGACGTATCTCAGGGTGTTCCGTGGGGTCCCCGCCGGAAACACTCAGAACGAGATAAAAAAATATTAAGACACATTGTTCATCACTGTATATATATATATACAATGAAGGGTCACCCTTCCGATGGGATTTTTTATGGTTCGGTACTACTGAACATTAAAACAACAAAGTATCTCAGGGTGTTTCCGTGGGGTCCCCGCCGGGAAACACTCAGAATGAGATACAAAACATTCAGTATTCACCGCCGCGTATGGGTATACTTTGAATTAAAGTTGGGTTATTTGAGGCATCTAGTTTACCTCCGGCGGGTCCGGCTGTCTACAAAAAATAAGGAATTAAAATTTAGAAGGGCAAGGGCGACGCCCCCCCCCTCATAATCACGTATTCCGCCGCCAATAAAATAACACACAACAATGTGTTCTTCTGGCCTAAGACAGACAAATTCAATATCCCACGACTGACACAGTTACAGTTGACAAATTAATTTGATTTGGGTATGTAGTGCCAACATGTCACTAACAAATAATTCGATTTTCGAAAGGTTCGGCAGTGACGACACATAGGTGGTCCAATATCTCTGTAAGGTGAGGGGGTAGTCATGGACAAGACAAATTACCTTTTCTGTTCAGCTCGGGGCTGTCAGAGGTTAGCAATTATGGGACACTTACTCTGTGTGAAGTGTGTCACCTGCCTAGACCGTTCGAGAGGTCGTTGGCTATCAAAATCTTGTTCCAAGTCTTCAGCCCTCATGCATTGATTAATGATGAAGATAGCCAATGTAAGGCTATTCTCCAAAATATTAAATTAGAATATGGAACATATTGTAAGACAATGACTCATAAATCCCTCCAGTTAGATGATCAAAGTCTTGAGGATGCATTAAAGAGTCTAATGACTACCTCACCCCTTCCGAGATCTTCTTCGGGAGACTCATCATCACGCCATCGAAAGATACCTCGAGACAAAGATCCGCCAGAGGGACTACCTTCTACCAGCCGGCGAGATAGGTTAAGATCGCCCTTGCCACAAACAAAGCCCCCATCAGATGACCAGGAGGCTAAGAGGTCCCGCTCTGACTTTGACTCCGCATTACAAGCCGGGGATAAACCAAAGTCGAGCCGGCATAAGTCGTCTTCCTCATCAAGAAGGAAGACAGCTAAGGAACCGTCCAAGTCAAGACAGAAATCCTCAGCAAACAAAGAGACTATCCCCCATACACCTACACCGGAACCTGTTTCGTTACCTGTGTTAGGGACAGAAAGAAAGGGCAGTGTAATGTTTCACCGGCAGAGGCAAGAGAGCTCCTCAGACCAGCATACACCTGTCCAAGAATCCCTCATCTCTGAGGCCCCTGATTCAAATGTGTACGATCTCCCAGGTCAGGCTGATTACTATCAATCATATGAAACCGAGGCCCGGGTCGATGAGCCTGGGTGGGATACTGACCCAGCCCCATCGACCCGGTCAACGGAATCACTAAGTAGGGGGCCACTTCTTGAGATATACCAACAGGGGAGATCTACTGAGGAAATAGATCCTAGCCAAAAACCAGTCTCTCAACAATCTGGGATGCAAGGCTCAGAGGAGTCACACACACCCCAATCTAATCAAGAAAGTGATGTTACTTTACCAAAGGACCAGTTGCAAGAACTATTTGATTTTATGAAAATGATGAAGAGTGAGAGACAGACAACTACCACAATACCTGTAACCCCGGCAGTGCGACCGCTGGGGAGAGTAGTGGTACATCCTAAAGTTACAGTAATCCCTCCTCTCACTGCCCCCATTGTCTGCCCTGGGGATGCAATCCCAGGCACATCTGCTCTCTTGCAACCTAATATGAAATTGTTTTCCGGTCTATTAATTAGCTCCCCCACTTTGACAAGTTCATCCCCAACAAAAAGGGCCTTATGCCACTCTTGTATGGACCGGATACTTCTTGGTCAATACTTACACCACTAAACCCCGACATTGCACACACCATGGTAACAGGTGAGTTACCTGTCCCAGAACAATGGGTTACAGAGGGAAGTGAAAAGGGGAAATTAAGGGCCAAGAACCACTTGGGAGAGGTACTGGATGTTTTGATTAAGGCCATCCCACAGTATAATCCACAATTTTTTGTGTACACATCATCCCCCGCCTTGCCTCCTACTTCCGCCGGAAAACTTTTTTCGGACTGGACTAAAAAACTGATGGATTGAATGACTTAAAAGCCTTGCAGGGTTTCACCCCAGAACTAAATTCTATTCCTTTCAGGGACTCTCAAGGGACCTCATTAGTTCATATTAAAGGGGGGGAGCATGGGCACTGGGTTACCTGGGGTCATGAGGCCCAGTTGTTTGCAAGCACCATCACCAACAAAGGTAGCCACCAAATTCCAGCAGAAGACAATCATTGGTTTTCTATGCCAGTAGGCAAGGTGGATGGGATTCCCCAACATATACTTGATTTTATGGGGGCCCCTAAATTATATTTATGCCAGCTACCTGAACTTTTTTGTCCACCCTCACAGGCTATGATTGACAAAGATTATAGGCTAAGACAGAAGGTCTGGAGACTGGCGTCCCCACACCTAATCAACCTGAAACTGACAGCCTCTCTAGCTAGGACGGCTGAGTCGGTTACGGACGCCAGATCTCAGAAGGCCCTTTCTCTGACCAGACGTCTTGTCCTCCAAAACTCAGTTCAAGGTCTTGGCGATATCCGGACAGCTCTCTTTGAGGCGGTATGGGGGCGCCAAGAGTTGAGAGTGCATTTGGTGAAGAAACTTCCGGCGGAGATCGGTAGGAAGTTAGTCCTATCAAATATCTTTACACCTCCTCTAGTCTCCCCATAAGTATGGGGGATAGTCACACTCCTTCTAGACCATTCAACTGCCACCACTTCTAAAACCAAAAGTGACCAGGCAGCTAAACAAACTTTCAGAACTAAGAGTTCCTTTCGTGGTCAGTCATCACAGTTCAAACAATCAGCCAAGCCTTTCACAACCCCTGCACCTTCCAGAGCAACTAGAGGGCGTGGTAACTTCAGGAGTAGAGGAGGTAACTTCAGGGGTAGAGGGAGGGGCTTTCGGGGCCAGTACAGGGGTAAATCCAACAGCAATGGTAGCAACACCTCTCAACCCCTCAAATCAATGTCAGAGTCACAGCCACCCTCCAATAACTGAGACACACCACAGGGCTCTCTCACTCCCAGTGCCAAGGCAAGGCGAGATGGATCAGAGAGAAGCTCTGTCGGACAAGACCAGTCACATGACTGGCAACTTCCGAAATCATTTCCGAGCATGGCCCCGGCGGACATGGGCAAGGACAGTGGTCCGCAAAGGTCTCTCATGGCGGTGATCCCGGCGACCCCGCCTATGCTTCCCCACAGAATTCAATCGAGTTTCATTAGAGATGGGAACCATTATCATAGAGATGATACAAAAGCAAATCATAATCCCCAGTCCTACGTCAGTGCCAGTGTTCATATCCAGGTTGTTTCTGGTGCCAAAAAGGGACAGTGTTCAGATGAGGCCAGTCATCGACCTCTCATATCTCAACACCCATATTCACAATCAGTCATTCAGGATGCTAAGAGTGAATCAGATCAGGTTGTCACTCCCGCCGCAGGGCTGGATGTGCTCAATAGATCTAAAAGATGCCTATTGGCATGTCCCCATCAACAAACGCTTTCAGAGGTTCCTAGCCTTACGCAACGGGAATCAAACGTTTGTCTTCCAAAGAATGCCCTTTGGGTTAAATCTAGCATCCAGAGTTTTCACAAAATTAGTCCGACAGGCATTGCTACCATTGCTTAAACAGGGAATCATGATTTTATGGTAACTAGACGATTGGCTAGTGGTAGCCCAATCCAAGGTAATGTGCCTTCACCATGTTCAACTAGTATTAGACCATGTAAAAGCCTTAGGGTTCAGGGTAAACTTAGCAAAGTCATCTCTCATCCCCACCAAACAAATCCAATGGGTGGGCCTTATCTGGGATACCGAGTTACTGACTCTGAGTCAGAGTGTAGACAATCGTCAGAGGTTTCGGAGGAAACTCTTCCGATTTCTGCACTCCCAGACGACAACGAGGAAGATCTGGGAATCTCTGGAAGGCTCACTCAACTGGATACAACTGACGGTACCATTAGGTCGCCTGAAGGTCAAAAGAATTATCTTGGAAGGAAACAGGTGCTTTCCTCTTTTACCGGCGGAAACACTGAGGACAATTCCAACCTTAATCCACAACCTCCTGGCAGCCTGGGCGAAGCCAGAAGTTATTCACTCCTCCTTGACTTGGACAGCTCCACCACCGACGGTTTGGGTGGATACAGACGCGTCAGGAACCCTGGGTTGGGGTTACCAATCAAACTTAGGCCACCAGAGCCAAGGTCGATGGTCAACTTCAAATCGCCTCCATATCAATGCCAAGGAGTTACTAGTCCCACTATTCTTTTTACAGGAGCACGGCACAAGCCAGGCGGGAAAGTCCTTAGCCTTCAGAATGGACAATTTGACTGCAGTGACATGCATTCAAAAGCAAGGGTCAGTGAGATCAAGAGTGTTACAAGGGTTGTCGGAAAAGATATTTCGACTAGCCGCGAGGCTCGGGATTTATCTTCATGCAACATATCTGCCTGGAGTGGCGAATGTATGGGCGGATGCTTTGTCCCGGCGACAGAGCACGCAAGTAGAATGGGCTCTAAGACAAAACATCTTTCGAAAGTTGATTGCGGAGCCCTACAATCCACAAGTGGACTTGTTCGCATCAGAGGCGAGCCACAGGCTACCTCAGTACCTCACACGCCGGAATTTAACTCCTGCGGGGGGTCCGGACGCATTTATGGTAGAGTGGAACAAATGGAACTCCATTTATCTGTTTCCGCCTCCAGACGCATCCTTAATGTGCAAAGTAGTTCAAAAACTACGGGATTACCGGGGCATGGTCTCGATGATCGTGCCCTTGTGGCCGGCTCAAGTGTGGTACAACCAGTTGAAGATGTGGTGCGAGAACCCGGTGTCACTCCCGATCTCGTATTTCCACTTAGAGACAATTGGAAACCTCAAGACCTCGCTGACTTTCGCCTTGTGGATATTCAGAAGGCCAAGTGGCTAGGCCAGTTTGGGGAAATTGTGACTCACAAGTTGATTAACCAATATGCTCCATCAACCCAAAGACAGTACCAATCACACTGGAAATCATTCACGACATGGATCGTAGAAACTGGCCAACAACAGTCCTCAGTGGCTCTGGTGTTTAACTATTTAAATTACCTATTTGATGTTCAAAAGTTGTCAGTTGTCACATTAAGGAATCACCTCACAGCAATTAGGACACCATTTCTAGATTTAACTGGTTTGACTATACCGGAAGCGGAAGAAAAGGGATTTATGAGGTCATGCTTCAAGCTCCGCCCTCCCCCTCGTCAACTCACACCCACCTGGTCTCTGGATCGAGCCCTTGAAATGCTTCAGTCCCGTAAATATTGCAAAGATCCTCCCTTTGATTTCATACTAAAAAAGGCCATCTTTCTAATGGCACTGGCTACGGGTGACAGGGTGTCTGAGTTGGCGGCGATGAGTTCAGAGCCAAACTGTCTTAGATTTAAGAGGCGCAACATAGGGGTACATATTGCTCCTGCTCCTAACTTTATTGCTAAGAATGAACATTCTCATCATGTATTTCCAGAGTTCGAAATTCCGGCTCTGAAACAGGGTGACAGGCACCATTTATTGTGTCCAGTGCAGTCACTTAGGTTATTTATGAGGGCTTCCCAACCATCACAGGTGGGAGCCCTCTGGGTTTCAAGGACAGGTGATCGACTACAAAAACGCCGGCTAGCCGCGTTATTAGTAGAAGTCATTGAGAGAGTAACCCGGGCGTGCTGGCAAGAACACACGATATCCGTAAATGGGCGGCATCACTTCGATTCCTCCATAATTACTCTCTAGACGACATTCAAAAGACCCAATTGTGGTCATCAAATCATACTTTTCTCACACGATACCTGTCCGTCAATCTCATGAAACCTTCTCGTACATGTGTAGCATTAAGGCAGAGAGTCTAGTGTTAAGCTGATTTTGTAAAAAAAAAAGGGGGGGGGGGGAGTATCCTAGCTAAGGACTCCACCTGCCTCTGAAGTGAGACAAAATGTACCGAGTATTAAAGTCATGTGATAATCGTTCCCTAGGCTAAAGTAAGCCTACCAGGAACATTCATTAATTTTAAGAGGAAACACTATGAAGGCAATAAGGTTTCCAATATACTCAATAATCTCAGGGATTAGATCTAGAGTATAAATATTTTTTGGTAACACTACCTAAGGCCATGAATATGTAGTGTTACGCTGGCCAGCTTGCCAGAATGTGCTCGTACTCGCTAGCGCTCGCCAGGGCAGTGAAATGGGCTATAATAATCGCAGAACGATGTTCTTTCTTTCTTAGTATTCATGATGTCACAGACAGATTAGTGGTGGTCTTTATTCTTGTCTGTGACACTTCAAAGTATTTTATATCAGTGATAGAGTATAAGATGTGTAGTGAATTTAACCCCTATGTGTCGGCGCGCAACATAAGTCGAGTATAATAAATCTGGACTATCTGGCGGCGCTCGACATAGGTCGTGTGGCAATTTCAGCACGTAATGTTGCTGAGAGAGAGAGACAAGTGGTGGCAGGAGAGTAGCGAGCGTATGACTGCTCCAGACCACCACGGCGAACCTACTGACACGAATCCCACCTCCTCCCTCCCTCTCTCACTCGCTACATACTGAATTGTATGGGGAAAGTACCGAATTACATGCTTTTTGCACTCGCGTTGCGCGGTTGTTGCAAGAAAACTAGCCGTCATAAAAGGATCGTTATGGTGTCATTGGAAAACTCTGTTTATGCCCTTTCAGGGATAGATACTTGTTTTACGCTCTGGGTCTTATTTAGGCATGAAAATGATCACGTAAACAGCCCTATTTTGGCTAAAAACACCCCGCTGGGCGGTACATATAAATAAACCGCTAGCCCGCTAATAAGGTGTTAAGGAGAGAGAGAACGAAGGAGGCAGCGAGGTGGTATTATGTGTGTGTGTATGTACGTGTGCCTTCCTCGCTCGGGCGGAGGTTCCCACGTTCTTGATTGGCCGGCGGGCCTGGCGCGTCATATGACGCCTGCTCTTCATGACGTAGTCGTCTGTGATTGGAGGCGGCTGTCCTAGTAAGATGGTGCGGGCATCCTTCTCACGTGTCTCTTCAGAGCTTGGCATGGTGTGCTTGGTCCTAGACGTCCCTTGCAATCTGTTCCCAATCTAACCCCCTGTACTACTGTTTCTCTCTCTGAACTTCTTCTTTTCCAATACTTCTTATCTTTATTCAATTACTTATCCCTTCTGGTTCTGCATACGACTTCCATAGTCGGCCAGTCGTATTACCAGCACCAGTTCTCACATATATGTTTTGCACAAGCTTTAGGGATTATTATTAGTCATAGTCACATGGAGTCATATTATCATTGGGTGCTTCAAATTATTGAGTTGTTCTTTGTTACTATTTAATGCTAGACAGTGGAGGGTATCTTTGGTCGTTGTCTGAGTTATGTACATGGCAAGTCAGAGCCAGTACGACTTCGACGAAGCTAGGTAGCCTGTAACCCTTGTGCATATTGTTACGACTGGGGTTTAAATATATCAGGGCTCTTATTCATTGGACTAGTAATGGCATAAATGCTACAATGGAAAGCGCTAGATCCAACCTCTGATGTATATTCCCAGTGAACAAAGAACACAAATACTCTCCAGAGTTCTATATGCAATAATAGGTTATTAAACTCTCAATAAATGTGCGTCTACTCTAGGCTTAATGTTATGTGAAAACAGCCTATTACTACCTATAACCGAGGGTGCTTGGTTATGGTATGCAAAGTAAGGTGGTAAGAGAAGTTACAGCTTACGTTACTTTAATCAATAAATGTCAGGCACTCCTGCATGAAAGAAAGTGCACTAAAGTCCTTCAACACCAACAAGGAATCTTCTTTAAATGTTAGATGCTATCAAGATGCTCGAATCGGAAATGGAACCCAAAAAGGCAGGCAGCGGAACAATGCTCGTGCAGGCTATGCACACAAAAAGGCAGGAGATATAATGCAGTCGGAGCCAAGAATATCCTAAACACCACAACAATAATAATAATCGCCACGACAATGCAGTATTCCTATCAACAAAAAGAGCCTAAGTCGTTTGTGTCTCAATACATCAAACTAGGCTGCGAAATGCTTGTGTAATCATAAACGGGTATGCATAATAAGAGTAATTAGTTTAATATACTTAATGTCTACTGTGACTGATAAAGTCTAGCTAGAGTCAATGATACGAGATACTGGTGCGCATGGCATGCCGCATAGCCTAGTGCAAATCTCAAGTCTGTGCATCAAATATTACGTTAGAGTGAAGAGTAGCTCTCTTGAGAAACCTTAATACCGAAATATTAAGCGTTCTCCTGGCGTACCTCAAAGACAAACAACGAGCTTAGAACAGTGCAGAATGGTATAGGCAAAAAGCCCTCATTCGTGCATGCTCTACTCTCAATGGCACACAGACTAGAATTTACTCAATCAACTCCAGTCCAGGTATGTCGTGCAGCTTTTAACTAAAGCCAGCACTCATAGGAAACAATACCTTATAATATCAGACTCCTAGTCTAGCATTATCTAATCCAGCAGAACACTAATAATTATAGGAAGCGGTACTAAACAATATGAATGCCAACCAATGCTTCGTGATCAACTTATCATAACAACTAACATACATGGGTTATATCAGACCTTAACACACAATACAACTGGCCAGCATTAAGCTGATTATGCAGAGTTAACCAGAGGGGATATAATGTTAATAAAAGGTGGTGAAAGATATGGAAAATGAGAGAGATAGGCAGAGGAAAAGGTTCCCAGGTGCGGAGAGGGGGACAGATATCAAAGGGATAAGAGGGATGCATTGTAGAAACCAGATCTGAGGGAGAAAGTGGCGAGAGGGCTGTATATATACTTAGCACTAGCTCGAGCCGCGTGGGAAAAAAGCGGTAACAAGTCCTCCAACCAATACTAAAGAAGCCAGCCAAACATAACATCACAAAGCATGGTAAAAAACTCCCTCAACGAATCCCCACGAGGCCAGCCAGCTATGACGTCATCGAGTATATCAAAACACTACGCGCCTCCTCTCACTCTGTTCTACTCTCTCTCTCTCTCTCTCTCTCAATTCCTATCATTACTACTTAATGATAAAACATATACTTTGCAATTAAATATATAAAGCCTTGACATGGGTGAAAACAAAGAGCCTTTCTGGACTGCCCATGACACAAGCTTTCATATGAAATAAAGCACACAATAATACATCAACTGTAGCCACATCCACTGCCCTGGCGATCCTAGCGAGTCACTGTAGGACAAGCCATGCAGTTCTAATGGAGTGGTTAACGTCACACCCCGCCCCCAAGATTTTTCTCAGAGGCCCAAGGCTCACAAAAATCTGATTGTTAGAATCCATGCTATATCTCTACTTTCCATCACCCAGCGGCAGTAAAATATCTGGCACAGTTCTTCAACAAAACATTTTACAAAATTATAACCCTCCCCAACACAATAGGTTAAATCATATGTAGTTATGCTCCTCAAGAGCGAGCTTCTCTAGCCCAGCATTCTGAGAGGAGTGCAACTCAGAATTGCTGCTATAACATACTGAAAAAATTCAACTATCAAAGAAAGAGTTTTTATTTGATTTTTCATGTTTTTAATTTGTTTATTTCGGCTGCACTATAGTGGCAAGCCTAGTTTTTTCTTTTATACCAAACGCTCAACTCCTGCTTTACGACCCAATACGCTGGGCCACAACCGCGAGCCAACAAGCACCAAGCGCAAAATACTATTCAAACTAAAGCAGGAGGCTACCCGTGTGTCAATCTACCCAGGATCATATACCCTTGAAAGACAATCTGCAACCATGTTGTCACAACCGGCAATATGGCGTATGTCCAGGTTATATACCAATAACCTTAGTGACCACCTGGTCAGCCTCATATTCCGATTGTGAAACTAGTCCAAGAACTTGAGAGGGTGATGATCTGGGTAAACTACAACAACCGGACCATAGGCTGGAACATAGACCTCGAAATGCACCAGCACAAGCACAACCGCCAGCAGCTCCTCCTCAACAACAGAGCAGCTCCCCTGGGCTGAATTGAACTTCTCCGAGCAGAAACTAACAGGATGCTCCAGCCCATCATCGTCCTTTTCCACAAGGACGGCACCAGCCCCCACACCACTAGCATCCGTTGCTAGTTGGAAAGGTAGGCTAAAGTCAGGGGCCCTGAGGATCGGGTGAGTGCACAACAGATGTTTTACTACCCTAAACGCCTTCTCACACTCAGGCGCCCATTTGACTTTCTTATCCTTCCAGTTATCCTCCACCTGAGCTTGACTGTCCCGTTCTCCTTCTCCACCTTGACTGCTAAACGTCATCACAGGCACAGTGAGAGGCTCAGGGGGGTGCCTCACATACTCCTTCATGAGATTAACGTGACATAACTGATTGCGCTTCCGTCTGTCTGGAGTGGCTACCAAGCAATCCATGTCCGATAGCCTCTCAACCACCCTATAAGGACCAGTGTACTTCGCGGATAAGGGATGACCTACAAGGGGCAGTAGAATCAACACCTCCTGACCCACGCGAAACTCCCTGAGTTTAACCTTGAGGTCGTACCTGTCCTTCATGAGGGCCTGAGAGCTAGACGAATTACGGCCAGCCAACTCCAGACTGCGCAACATCCGTTCTCGACTGTCGAGGACATACTCGAGCATAGAACAAGGTTTTTCTGCACCCTCCCATATTTCTTTAACCATATGGAGAGGCCCTCTGACACGGTGTCCAAAGTCGAGCTCATTAGGGCAGAATCCCAAACTTTCCCCAGGTACCTCCCGTGCAGCAAATAAAACATATGGCAGGCCAAGATCCCAACCCCATCCACACTCAAAGCAACAATAACGAAGCACAGATTCCAAGGCTGAGTGCCATCGCTTTAACACACCCTGGCTCTCTGGATGATACGCAGATGACACAACCGTAACAATCCCATGCTGCGGTACTGCTTGAACAAAGAGGCTAGAAGTGAAGTTGGATCCTTGGTCTGACTGAATCTCCCGCGGGTAACCATACTGGGAAAAATACACTAGCAAGCTTCGGACCACCGTCTTCGCTGACCCATTTCTCATAGGGTACGCGTCAGGGTACCTTGTTGCTACATCTCCCAACTGTGCATCACTGTCCTCCTCCAACTCGACAGCACCGGTACCACATTCAAGAACCTCCGGGTCTTCTAAGTGCAATTTACGAATGTCCGAAGGAGCAAGCTTATCTAAGTGTTTGCGAAACAACTCATGCCCCCCTCCTACAATGAATTTAGCCTCCCATTGCTCTCTCTCTGTGTATCGTTGCTGTCTCTTCGTCTTTTTAAGCCCATCCTCTGCCTTCTTACTAACAGTTAATGGGTCTTCTCCAGACTCGAAAATCGGTCCTAATAATGAGTCCCCGAGAATGTCCGTTGATACTAAACTCTCAACCGCATCAACTTTCAACCCCTTCTCGGTACCTTTCCTCCGCTTGTCTAAAGACTGTTGACCAGAATGTGACTCCCTGGATGCAAGAGATCCGGTGACAACACACGCCATAGGTTGCACCGGACACTTCTCAACCCACTCCTGCCCCTCCCTACTCACGTCGGCCGGCTTCTCGGCAACGACTAAGGGTGGAGCCTCAGAAGTAGGCCCCGCAAAGTCGTTGCCGAGAAGGAGGTCGACGCCCCCAACAGGTAACTTCTCCACAATTCCTACATCCAGGTCACGAGTCACACCATCAACTTCCATCTTCATTCTTACAAGCGGGTATGACCTTGTTGCATTAACTCCCTGAACCACAACCACCCGCGCCGTATTTACAGGTTTACCAGTGAAATTCCTCAACAATGTTTGCGATGCCCCAGTGTCACGCAAAATTCTCACCTCATGTCTTCTACCCCCCCCCACTCCACACAACCGAGTCCCCTGTGGTCACTAAAGGCATCACAGACAGGGAATAAGCCTTCCGGATCCTTCTGCACTGGCAGTGTATTTACCTCGGAAGAAATGCCTCTAACAAACTCCGATGTCCTCTTGAACACTCCAATGCCGTGAGCAAAAGACACGGCTGCCGGAGGAGGTCGACTAGGGCACACATTTGCCTTATGACCCTCCTGGTGGCACTTAAAACACATAAATTTCGGTTTCGGCTTATACTGTGATGTAAAAAGCCCCTGACTTTTCTCATACGGCGTGGTGTTAGGTTTGGATTCAGTTTTAGTTTCATTGCTCTTTTGTTTAAATGTGTCATTGCTACGGGGAGGGGGAGGATAACGGTCCCTAGCACTTGCATCGTACTTCTGTGAGGACCCGCAACCCCGAATCAATGACAGCCGTCGATCAGCCATTTCTGCTGCTTCGACTAGAGTTCTTGGGTTTTTCTCCTTTAAGTTCAAAGTTAGATCACCGCCCGTGCTCTTAAAGAACTGCTCCAACATCATTAACTGCTTAAGTCCATCAAATGTTGTTACCTTCTCAGATCGGAGCCAGTTCCCCATAGCATCGGACAAGTCCCGGGCGTGTTCCAAAAAGGTGCTATCTCTTCCCTTAGGTACACCCCGGAACTTCAAACGGTACGTTTCTGGTTGCAGTTCGTAAGCCCTCAGGACAGCCTCCTTGAGATCCTCATACACAATACATGACTCCAAAGGTAACGCATCGTAGGCTTTAAGACCCTTGCCTCTTAATCTAGAGGATACAAGTGCTGCCCATTTATTCTCTGGCCACTGGTGTTCCTGGCACTTCTCAAAGCGTGCGAAAAATTCTGTTACCCAACTCTCATCAAACACCGGAACCAGTTTCAATAAGTGCGAGACAGACTGATCAGGAGCACGGTTATGGTTTGAAATTACCGGTGGTCTCCCCAGGGGCAACCCACCCTGATTAACCATTTCACGATACTGCTGTTCCTCAGTTTCGACATTACGTACTGTGTCACCATTCTCCTCTGATCCGGTATAAGACATGATGCTCACAAAAAATTTCCCACCTCAATATTCAGAAAAGAAGCACCCCAAACTCTTGTACCTCAATATACACACAAAAAATTTCGGAAATATTCAAGGGCTATACTATGTTGCAAAACAAAATTATTCTTGCTGATCCCCGCAAAATATTCCCCAAAACAACAAATGTTCCCTGCTAATAAATGTAGGTTCACCAAATCCTGGCAAGGTCGCCATTTGTTACGACTGGGGTTTAAGTATATCAGGGCTCTTATTCATTGGACTAGTAATGGCATAAATGCTACAATGGAAAGCGCTAGATCCAACCTCAGGCACTCCTGCATGAAAGAAAATGCACTAAAGTCCTTCAACACCAACAAGGAACCTTCTTTAAATGTTAGATGCTATCAAGATGCTCGATCGGAAATGGAATCCAAAAAGGCAGGCAGCGGAACAATGCTCGTGCAGGCTATGCACACAAAAAGGCAGGAGATATAATGCAGTCGGAGCCAAGAATATCCTAAACACCACAACAATAATAATAATCGCCACGACAATGCAGTATTCCTATCAACAAAAAGAGCCTAAGTCGTTTGTGTCTCAATACATCAAACTAGGCTGCGAAATGCTTGTGTAATCATAAACGGGTATGCATAATAAAAGTAATTAGTTTAATATACTTAATGTCTACTGTGACTGATAAAGTCTAGCTAGAGTCAATGATACGAGATACTGGTGCGCATGGCATGCCGCATAGCCTAGTGCAAATCTCAAGTCTGTGCATCAAATATTACGTTAGAGTGAAGGGTAGCTCTCTTGAGAAACCTTATTACCGAAGTATTAAGCGTTCTCCTGGCGTACCTCAAAGACAAACAACGAGCTTAGAACAGTGCAGAATGGTATAGGCAAAAAGCCCTCATTCGTGCATGCTCTACTCTCAATGGCACACAGACTAGAATTTACTCAATCAACTCCAGTTCTCAGGTATGTCGTGCAGCTTTTAACTAAAGCCAGCACTCATAGGAAACAATACCTTATAATATCAGACTCCTAGTCTAGCATTATCTAATCCAGCAGAACACTAATAATTATAGGAAGCGGTACTAAACAATATTAATGCCAACCAATGCTTCGTGATCAACTTATCTTAACAACTAACATACATGGGTTATATCAGACCTTAATGCACAATACAACTGGCCAGCATGAAGCTGATTATGCAGAGTTAACCAGAGGGGATATAATGTTAATAAAAGGTGGTGAAAGATATGGAAAATGAGAGAGATAGGCAGAGGAAAAGGTTCTCAGGTGTGGAGAGGGAGACAGATATCAAAGGGATAAGAGGGATGCGTTCTAGAAACCAGATCTGAGGGAGAAAGTGGCGAAAGGGCTGTATATATACTTAGCACTAGCTCGAGCCGCGTGGGAAAAAAGCGGTAACAAGTCCTCCAACCAATACTAAAGAAGCCAGCCAAACATGACGTCACAAAGCATGGTAAAAAAACTCCCTCAACGAATCCCCACGAGGCCAGCCAGCTATGACGTCATCGAGTATATCAAAACACTACGCGCCTCCTCTCACTCTGTTCTACTCTCTCTCTCTCTCTCTCTCAATTCCTATCATTACTACTTAATGATAAAACATATACTTTGCAATTAAATATATAAAGCCTTGACATGGGTGAAAACAAAGAGCCTTTCTGGACTGCCCATGACACAAGCTTTCATATGAAATAAAGCACACAATAATACATCAACTGTAGCCACATCCACTGCCCTGGCAATCCTAGCGAGTCACTGTAGGACAAGCCATGCGGTTCTAACGGAGTGGTTAACGTCACAATATGTTTTCCTTTGCGAGTGTAGTAGTATACAAGCGAAGGGCTTTTGCCTACTCTTACTTGTATGCTTGCTACCTCATTTTGTTGACCTTTGTGGAGCGCCAGGGTAAAGACCAGATACTTGAGATCTGGACTAACCAAGAGAGCCTCCTAGTCACTTAACATAACATAACACAACCACTTACACCAACAACATAATCTACACTCAATGAGAGCTCTGTGGGAAAGCCCGATCGTGGCCATGGCCTTCCTCAGGGACTCGGGGCTGTTCGGCCAGGCAGCTTAGGGAACAACAACAACAACAACATAAGGGAAATCTGTTCAAGGGGAGACAGTAGGCTACGAGCATGCTTGCGCTCTGCCTAGCCTTCTGGTACCTTTTATGCCGCTGCTAGACTTTATTAGTAATAAAGACAGCATTGTGTTTATTAACTTTAACTGCGTATGCTTTAGGAATTATTCACACCTTATTTTAGCCTAGGTTGATGCATAGTGCACAACCCAGTTTGGCTGTTACTTTGGCTAAGGAAGTACTGTTTTGAGTGGCTATTATTAGTGCTGTCACAGAGTTGTTGCCGTCCCTTGTTTTATATATATGTATCCTACTTGTTGGTGTATTTAAGATACACGCTTTGGTGTCCTGCCCCTGCATTATTTCTGTTCTATATTGACGAGCATCTTAGAGCATCAGACGTTTTCAGAAGATTCCATATCTGTTTGCTGTAGGACTAGACTTCCAGTGTTTTCATAGAGCATTGAAGAGTTTAGTGTTGAGTTCAGACTCACACTAAAGTTAACGTAAGCATATACTCCTTTATTAAATCTTGTTATAGTTTATTTAAGCATTGTTATTACATGAGAGCATTTTATTAACGTAAAGTACTCCTGTTGTGAGTAGCCTTTGCCGTCACCGGAAATCCTTTGTAGAAGTGCACTAAACCCAGTTAATTGATACCCCATTATCCAGTAGATTAACTCTGGAGGGTTTAAGTGTTTTGTTCACCGGCGTAATAGTTCGAGGGTTTGGAATTAGCGTACCGTTGTTGCAGATATAGCCTATCATCTAGTCCATTATTAAGTGCCCTTGTTTATTTCGTAGTGCCGGTCGTAACAAATGGCGACCTCAGACCAGTATATAGTGAACTGAATATTGCATTTTTTTTTTTTTTTGAGAAATCTTATTGTCATTTGGGGTTGAATTTATTTCTCGCATTGTTGGCAGTGGACATTGTTTTGAGGATATATAGAACTTGTTGGAGTTTATTGGTGACATAGTATTGCACTTAAAAACATCTTCGAATATTTTTGGTGAATAAAGCTACGCGAGAGTTTGGCTACTTTTGTCTTGACTTGAGAATTTTTTTGTTGACTCCATCATGTCACTGGACGGGTCTGAGCATAGTGAGGGCACAGTGCGAGAGACAGGCGAGGAGGTGGAGAAGGCGTAGTTGTTAAACGGTATTCGGGTGGTGAACAATGAGGAGGATGCTCAGATTTTTTTTGGAGGCGCCTGTGTCGGCGGACCGGGTGTCGGGGCTGGACCGGTACAGACTGCAGTGTGTAGCCACGGTCTTAGGGTTTTCCGGTACTAGCGGTTTGTCGAGAAGTGAGCTGGTTACCTGTGCTGGGTGGGGTGCATGGGGGTTCGGGTGGAGCGGGAGCTGGAGCACCTTCGTCTCAGCCCCCATTCCACTCAACTCCTATCATGGCGCCCCCTCGGGGTCCGGAGCCGAGTAGGTTCCCGCAGGCCGATGCCCGCTGGCGGTTGGGTATGCCTCTAAGTGACTCACAGGGTGGGTCCCCGGTAGTAGCACCCCCTCCTCAGGGTTTGTCTTCCGAGATGTTGTTTCAGCTCGAGCTCGCCAAACTTCAGCAGCAGGAGCGACAGGCTAAGCATGAGGCTGAGCTCGAGCAGCGAAAGCATGAGGCTGAGCTCAAGTATAAGTATGAGAATGAGCTCAAGCAGAGAGAGGCTGAGCTCAAGTTTGAGTCTGCAAGGTATTGTACCGATATTGACCTAGAGAAAACTTGTGTAGAGGTGACAAGGAACCGGGTCGTCCAGGGGGGTCGACCCCATGACCAGTCCCTGTCACATCTACTAAAGTTGATTCCAGTGTTTGATGAGATAGGAGTTACAGAATTCTTTCTCCGTTTTGAGAAAAAGTGCCGGGAGCACCAATGGCCCGAGGAGAAGTGGGCAGCCCTTGTTTCGTCACGATTGATGCGGAAAGCACTCAAGTTGTACGATGCTTTGCCCCTAGATGCCTGCGTGAATTATGTGGCGTTGAAAGAGGCTGTCCTGAGGGCGTATGAGCTACAGCCAGAGACCTATAGGCTGAAGTTTAGGGCTGTTCCTAAAAGAAAGGAGAGTAGTTTCCAGGAACACGCTAGAGAGCTGTCAGATGCATTTGAAAATTGGTTGAGGTCAGAGAAGGCAACTACTTTTGATGCAGTGAAGCAATTAGTGTTGTTAGAACAATTTTTCAAATGTACTGGCAGTGACTTGACTCTTAACCTGAAAGAAAAGCAACCTAAAACTCTGCAGGAGGCGGCTCAGATGGCTGACCTCAGGTTGTCATTGATTTGTGGATGCGGGTCTGCACAGAGAGCTGAGGCAGGTAACCAGGGGCGTACCATTCCACCCGCCCCGAATTAAGGACACAACTAATTACCCATTTAAGAGTACTGGTGCCAATTTTGATCCCAAGTCGAAACCTTTCCCGTTAAAGAAAGGCCAGGGCCCTTCCTCACCTCAGAGGAAGTCCAAGAGCGAAGTGGAGTGTTTCAAGTGTCACGAGAAGGGGCATATTGCGCGCTCATGTCCAAGCACACCACCTACAGCAGTGGTGTCACTAGTGAGCAACATCGGTGTGTCTTTGAGGTCTTCCGCGTTTGCCCGGGGTAATACGTCGGTTGCGAAGTCACATTTGGGGCAGAAGCAGCAGGAGGGCTCGTCACCTGTCCGAGATGCTTTTTGCGGTCATAGGGGGCACGGCACTGTGAGGTGGGATGGTGATGGGCATAGGCTTGAGTTGCTGCGTGATACGGGCGCTTCCCAGACACTTATTAAGAACTTCACTGGCAAGCCTATTAACGCGGCTCGGGTTGTGGTGGTTCAAGGTATCAATGCTACGCAGTCTTACCCGCTGGTCAGAGTGGAGCTTGAGGTGGACGGTGTGACACGGGAGTTGGATGTGGGTGTTGTGGAGAAATTGCCAGTTGAGGGGGTCGACCTCCTTCTCGGTAACGACTTTGCGGTACCTACTTCCGAGGTTCCACCCTTATTCGTTGCCGAGATGGCGGCCGACACGAGTAGGGAGGGGCAAGAGGGGCTCGAGAGATCTCAGTCTGCTCAGGTGTCACAGCCTAGTACCCAGGTTTCAGACCAGCGGAGGAAGGGTCGGAAGGAGAAAGTCAAGGCTGGTGGACGGGTTGAGAGTTTGGACCCAGCGACACTCCTTGGTGACTCGGTACTTGCACCAAAATTGAGCTCCGGAGTGGCCCCAGAACCTGTCCCCCCTAGTGACATGGTAGGGCGTGATGGCACTCCGCGACAGAGTAGTTCCCAGGTGCAACTAGAAGCTCCTAGTCTTGAGAGTTGTGGGAACGGGGCTATTGAACTCAACGAGGATGGGGAAGCATGTCATGTGAACCTGTTAAAGGAGTTTGTGAGGCAACCACCTGAGCAGCCTACTGTCCCTGTGTTGGTCTGCAGTGGCCAAGGTGGAGTACAAAGGAAATCAAGCAACAACAGATCTAGTGACCCTTCTAGGCTGCTTGTCCTCCAAAACATTGAAGATCAAGTGTCCAAACAGTGGTTTAGAGTAGGTAAGGGAACATTGGAAAGGGAACTACTGCCCTGGAACTAATGTCCGTGGCAGGATTAGGAAGTTAGTAGGGACAGATGGGTTAGTAACTGAGGGGAGGATTAAATAAAGTTATTCATTTACAAACGCAGTCAGTCGCGGGTTTGATGCGAGATATTTGTCTACGCAGAGTTTAAATGAATCAACGGTGCTGCAGTCTATAACGTCTCGGGGAAGCCCATTCCACAAGTTGACAACTCTATTGAAGAAGAAATTCTTAGATTCGTGTGAGTTTAAAAGATTTACCAATAATTTTGCAACCGTTTCCCCGCGTGTAATTAGATTGGTCGATAGTGAAGTACTTACTACAGTTCATATTGTCGATGCCTTTGATGATTTTGAACACTTGAATTAAGTCACCTCTTAATCTGCACTGGGTTAAAGGAAATAGATTTAATTCTCTAAGACGCTCTTTGTATGGTTTGTTCTTTAGGCGAGGTATCATTTTGGTAACTCTACGTTGAACTCGTTCTAGCTTGTTTAAATCTTATTGGTAATAAGGGCACCAGGATTGAACGCAGTATTCCAGAAGAGGGCGGACTAAGGAATTGTAAAGGGTTAGGATAACTTCTTTGGATTTATGCTCAAATGACCTGCCTATATAGCCAATTATTTTGTTTGCCTTAACAACTTCTGAACATTGTTGACTCGGTTTTAGGTTACTCGATATTGTTACTCCCAGATCGGTTTCTCTGTTTACATTCTTAAGCTGAGTGCCATTCATCGAATAGTTTGCTTTCTCATTTAGGTATCCGATATGTAGTACTTTACATTTATCCGCATTGAAACTCATTTGCCAAATTTGGGCCCAACATGACAATTTATCTAGATTGTGTTGCATATCGTCAACTTGTTCTTTTGAGAGTACGCTATTTGCAATTTTTGGTATCGTCAGCAAATTTTGAGATTGTACAGGTGAGACCTTCATCTATGTCGTTGATGTAAATTAGAAAGAGAATTGGTCCTAGTACCGATCCCTGGGGTACCCCGCTACTTACATTGGTCCATTTAGATGCCTTACCGTTTATGACTACTCTTTGCTTTCTGTCGCTGAGCCAATTTTCTATCCATTTCAACACACCGTCTTGTATTCCATGCGCTTTTAGTTGTAGCAGTAAACGTTTGTGGGGAACTTTGTCAAAGGCCTTTTGAAAATCAAGGTATATAATATCTACAGCTTTACTCTCATCGTAGAGGTTGAGGATATCGTGGAAGAAGTCTAAAAGGTTTGTTAAACAGGAAAGTTTTTTGCGAAAGCCGTGTTGAGTATCTTTAAGTAAGTTGTTTGCCTCTAAGTGATTTACGAGTCTGTCTCTTATGACCGTTTCTAGCATTTTACATACAATTGAGGTTAAGCTAATTGGGCGATAGTTACTGGGTAGGGATTTGCTGCCTTTTTTGAATATCGGTGTTTTTTTTTTTGTTTTTTTTTTAAGAGACAATGAACAGAGGAAGGAAAAACACAGATAAAACAAAAAGGTCCATGTGCCTAAAGGCATCCTCCATTCATAAAATGTTTGTAACAACTGGATTTAAACATTTGTAGATTGTAAGTTTGTGGAAAGCAATTCGAGGGAAGTGAATTCCAAAAAGTAGTAGCTCTGGGGATAAATGAATTCTGATAAGCAGAAGTTCTGCATTGTGGAGGAGAAAGTGTAAATTCATGGGCGCTCTCAGCTGCCCTAGTTCTACGGGGAAAGATGTGGAGAGGCGGCGCAATTGAAGCAAGTTCCTCGGAACAATTGCTGTGAAAATATCTGTAGAATAATGCAAGGGATGCAACGTTTCTTCGTATGGATAATGTAGGAAGGTCCTGTGTGATTGCAGGGTTATTGATTAATCTAATAGCTTTATTTTGAATTTTGTCCAACTGCCTCAATGCAACCACTCCACTTCCACCCCACAGAGGTGAACAGTAATCCATCTGAGAACGCACATGACTTTTATATATCACGGCCAACTGCTCGTCAGTGAAGAATTCTCGAACTCTGTACAGGAGTCCCAGTTTTTTAGAGGCATTCTTAGCAATGCTTCTAACATAATGTGTCCAGCTCAAGTTAGTAGTTAATGTTACACCGAGAATGTCAATACTAGGGGAAGTGGGAATATTTACATCATTAAAAAATATATGGGAGTCAGTGAGATTCTGTCGGTTAGAAAATTGAATGTACTTGGTTTTCTGTGCATTAAAGGAAACTAGATTCTTTTGTCCCCATCCATTAATTCTAGAAAGGTCCTGGTTCAGAGAAATTGCAGTGTTTATTTTTGAATTTATAAGATCGGGTTGGGTGAAAGAATTGGTAAATGTGAAGGAACTGTGGAGTGTTGAGTCATCTGCGTAGGAATGTATTGGATTATGAGTGGTAGATTATGAGATCATTGATATGAATGAGGAACAGAATTGGGGCCAAAACTGATCCCTGGGAAACACCAGCATTTATTGAGTGAAATTGAGAATAAAGGCCATCTACCATTACACGTATTTTTCTGTTATGAAGATAAGAAGAAATTAGTGGAACTAATGATGCAAGGCCGTAGTGTGACATCTTCGACAATAAGGATTGATGCCAGACTCTATCAAATTCCTTTGATATATCCAGTGCTATTGTATGTGTTTCACCATGTTGGTCTGTAGCTTGGTTGATTTGATGCGTTGGCTAGCTTCCACTAATCAGGCATAGTCCCAGACTGCAAGGATTCATTGAATAGCAATGTCAGTGGTTTGGAGAGCTCATCCTTAGCTTCCTTTAGAACTCTAGGCGAGATTGTATCAGGTCCAGGCGTTTTATTTACCTTGAGTTTATCTAAACAATTTAATACTTCTCTCTCTGTAACGGTGATATTGCTTAGAACATCTGAATTATCAATCTGAATCGGCGATGGTGTAGGGATATCACTGAGGTCTTCGGTTGTAAAAACTGATGCAAAGAAGGTATTGAGGGCATTACTCATTTGTACTTCGTCTTTGGTGTATTCTCCATTTTCATCGACTAACGGTCCAACAGTTGAAGTAACTACTTTTTTCTTTCTGATATAACTATAGAATTCTTTCGGGTTTGTTTTACTTTGATTCGCAACATGTAACTCCAGGGTCTTTTTACTTTGCTTAATTAACTTTTTGGCTTTGCGTCGTAGCTCTACAAATTTCACCCGTTCTTCGTCATTTTGTGAGGATTTTAATCTATCATTAGCAAATTTTTTAGCAAGCAGACAGTCTGAAATATCTTTATTCCACCATTTGGGCTTATCATTATGGCCTGGATGCCGTATTTTCGATGGTATGCAGTCTTGCACTGCCTTAAGGTAAGTGGTTGTGAAACACTCCCAAGATGTATTTATGTTGTTATTGTTAGTCAGAAAGCTCCAGTCAGTTTCTTTAAGCTTTGATTTAAGTTTATGAAAATTTGCTTTCTTGAAATTAGGGACTTTCTCAACGCTGCTATTTGATTTGTTACTAGTAAACTTTAAAGTGAAAGTTATCGTACGATGGTCGCTGTTACTGAATTCATCACCAACATTCAAATTCTCTATTAATTCTTCTTTTGTTGCGAGTACAAGGTCAAGCACATTATTACCACGGGTCGGAGATTGTACAAATTGAAAAAGTGAACTCTCTTGCAAGTTAGCATAGAGGTCGTGTCCAGAGTGTGAAGTAAGAATATCGCCCCATTTAGTCACGGGTAAGTTGAAATCGCCAAGAATTACGGTATTTTGTATGTTAGTTATTTCTGCAATTTGTTCATAAATTTCACTGTCAGTTTGCACTGATTGAGCTGGGGGTCTGTATAATAAAGCTAGTGTTATTTTAGTTCCTCGTTTATTATTTAATAGTACGTAAGATATGTCTATATTCGCAATTTGAGGTTTTGACATTAAGACGGGATTAAGACTTTCCTTTAAAAAAACAGAACTCCTCCTCCATTTCTATTGATCCGACTTTTCTCAAACATTGTATAACCAGGAAGCGTATATTCGGCTAAAAAGTCTCTGTCTTCCGTATTTAACCAAGATTCTGTAATGCCGATTATATCATAATGTTCTGTAAACACGATTTCCTCTAGATCTGAAAATGTATTGCGTATGCTAGGGGAGGTGTGGTGGAGTGGTCTTGCCACTGGCCTGGTAATCCAAAGGTCCTGGGTTCAAATCCCGATGTATCAATGGGAAGATATTATTGGGATGGAATTTGTGCTGTACCTGGTATCAGTGCATTACCACAAGCCCACCGAAACGTCAATAAAATACCCTCATTGTTCCCTGATTAAATAGCACTGTATGAATATTCCCATATTCAAAATATGCTATAGGGGTGCAATGCCTGGTGAGTTATCTGCTCAACAGGTGGCGTTGTGTGTGTGTGTAAGTGTGAGAGTCTGAGTGTAGGGGGTGAGACAGTGAAGCACGGGAACGAGGTGGCTTCAGAGATGGGGTCGTTTCGGGCCATGAGTGAGCACCGTGCCTCATGTGAAGGCAAGATGGCAGGTGCTCGTTGTACTCTACGTGCTTCACATGTCTCACTCCCTAGACTGGAACAAGACCTCACGGGCTTCACTGTTCATTGTAAAGCGGTGAATGTTAAGGCTCTCAGCCTATGCCCGAGAGGAAGTAAGTTGGAATATAGAAAAAAAAAAAAAAAAAAAAAAATGCTACGAGCATTTACATAAAACACCTTAAGAGTATTAGAGTTGGATGTTACTGATTGTGCATTGTCTGAATTATCAGTTCGTATTTGACTTACACTACCCTGTCTGGGTACCCCCGGTTGACCCCGTTTTTTGAACGGAAATCCTTGACTGCATCGTTCAGCAGACGACCAAGACGTGCAGCTCCTACTTCATTGAGATGTACACCATCTCCTGAAAACAAAGATTTATCATAGTAAAAATGATCCCACGTGTCGACAAAGCCGATGTCCTCCTCCCTGCAGAGTTTGGCTAGTCGGCGATTTGTACTGGTAGCTATGTTGTAGAATCGGTTTTCTACATCAATCCGGGGAACAATTCCTGAAATTAAGATTCTATTAGATTTTTCCTTGAAGGACCTGATCAGCCGCCGGTACTTGCAAAGTAGTTCCTCTGACCGCGTCCGTTGGACATCGTTAGATCCCACGTGGATCACGTACGTGGTGCTTGCGGGGTCGAGCCTGGAAACCTCTTCCACAGCCGCAACAATGTCGTCCACGCCGCCACCTGGGATACAGAATCGCTTTCTGGTCCTGGGTGCCCTGGCGCAGAACTCGGTTAATTGGCCACGGACCATGGAGTCGCCCACAAGCCGAACTTCTTCCGTTTCCTCTTCCTCGTCAATAGCAAGAATTTTGAAGCGGTTTTGGCATGTTGTCGGGATTACCTTCCTGGTACTGGTACTGGGATGCACATTGTTTCTCACTAACTGAAAGTTGTCCTGGGGGGGAGTGAGAGTAGAGTCATTATTATTTTCTGCAACATCTAAGGTAGCTGCTGGTGTGGGTACCGGTACCGGTACTGTATGCACTGGAATGGCGGTTGACATCGTAGTGGTTTCTTGGGCCGAGGGCACTCCTACGTTGAGTGTGGCAAATTCTTGAAGGGATTCAAGCTTCGTAGTCAGGGCTTCGATCTTGCGGTGAGCTGCATTCAATTCATCCGCAATCTTCTCTCGGAGCTGGCAAAATCTACAAATTTGGACATCAGTATCAACAAACATGGTAGGGCCAAATTTACCGGAACAACTCGTGCAGGTTCGTTGCGGCGCCATGACAATATAATCACAATATACCTGAAAATCACACAAATTTATGTTAGCAAAATGTTACAATTAAAGCCTGAAGATCACAAAACAATTATGTTAGCAATGTGATACAATTAATTCCTGAAAATCACACAAAATTTTGTTAGCAATATGATAAAATTAATATGCCTGTAAATCACAAAAAATATGTTAGCAATAGAACACAATTTATGCCTGAAAATAAAACAAAAATTGATGTTAGCAGTATGACACAGTTAAAACCTGAAAATCACAAATGGACTAGAAATTTGTTAAAAAATTTACTGGAAAAAACAAAAAGTGGGAGAGGGTTAATGTAGCCTAGTGAGAAAACTGGAAAACAGTATACAGTACAGTAACAACAAATATTTGTTAGCAATATGGTACAATTAATGCCTGTAAATCAGGAGAAGGAGAGGGGGGCAGTGAGGCACAGGTGGTGAAAAGTTGGGATTGTCTTGTCTCGGCGGAGCAGTGGGCGGGGAACACGAGTCAGGTGGCTGTGGAAGCGCTTGAACACCTGCCTGAGCAGCAGCGTGCAGCGATCCAGCCCCTGCTCGGTTCATACCCCACTGTTTGTGCCGAGCACCCAGGCCTCACAACTCATGTGTTGCACGATGTTCCGCTGGCAGGTCACTTGGGTGTGAGTAAACCGTTGGTCTCGTTGTTTCAGTTGTTCAAGGTGGGCGACGAGGCTTTGGCATGGTTGTCAGGTCAGGGTCGACCCATGGCTGCTAAGGGTGGTGGTCAGTATCAGGACATTAATCAGATTGGTGAGGGTAACTATGGATTAGATACGCCCGATCGTCACATAGCCTCCCAATGCTGCCCTAGTAAAATGCAACAGCCCTACCATAGACCGACTGTATCTGGCCGTGGCGCTGAAGGCGGTGATCTGCGCAGGCAGATGTAGTTGCAAGGAATGCGGGGGTGCGCATGTACGGTATCGGCGGGGAAGCATTAGCACTTATGAACTGTAGGAGTGACTGCACAGGTGGTACAGATTGTCCCTCTCATGACCTGGCTGTTTTAGGGACAGAGGTGGAGAAGGAGGGAGACTATAGTTTAGAAGCCTGCGGTCCCGGCTGGGTTGTGGGAGGGTAATGAGCATGTTGTTCTTCGAGATAAGTTGTAACCTCTTGTTCCCAAGCGCCAAGAGAAGTTGTTTACTAGGCTGTGGCAGTACGTCCGCATGTTTGTTGATTCTCCAGGCCTGATGTACGGGGTAGAACCCAACATGGAGGCTGAAGACAGTGCAAGGCTCAAATTGGCTCCCTACCGTATAAATCCTGCTCGACAGCCTGTTGTAAAAGCAGAGCTGGACTACATGTTGGAGAAGGGTCTGAGGGATAAGGGATATCGTGAGTGGTCGTTGCCAGTAACTTTGCAACCTGAGTTAAGTGGCAAGATCCGTGTTTGTGTTGTTTGCAAGAGTTTTGGTGCATCATCCCTGACAGACACCTATACCTTACCCAGAGTTGACGACCCCATAGACCGCATCGGGGCTGCCTCGTTTATCACTAAGGTGGAAATAGTGAAAGGTTATTGGCAGGTCCCGTTGCCGGAGAGAGCGAAGAGAAGTGCCAGTCTTGTGATGGACTGGGCAGTTTATCAGTGTCAGGTGTTCTTTTGCTGCCAGAACACAAGTTGGATGTGTGGCAAGTTAAGGGCACTGATAATATTCTGGCTGATTGTTTGTCACAGGAGGGTATGTTTTAAGGAGAACCCTCGCCGTTCAGTCAGTGTTTGTTTGAGTGGAGAAAAATTAGGCTTGCCCCTGTAGTGCAAAGCCGCCAAAAACACTATTAAAATAATATAAAAACCTCACATAAAAACTTTCTTTTTGATAGTATATAAGTGCAGTATGTTACAGCAAGAATCTAAGACATCCTGAGTTTTTGTCTTAGTAGGCTAGGCTTGTTGAAGCTTGCTCGTTGAGCGTAATATTGTTAAGTGATACTATTATTATGGGGAAGTGTTGTGCAGATTTTGTTTGTATAATGAAGTGCTTTATGTTTGTGATTGTGCCTTGTTTTTACAACTTGGGGGAGTAGCTGGGTGAGGCGAGGTTGATGAGCATTCTGTCTGGTCAGATGTGGCGTTTACCTGAGGTTAAAACGTCCCACATCTTGGGCGGGGTGTTACGCTGGCCAGATTGCCAGAATGTGCTCGTACTCGCTAGCGCTCGCCAGGGCAGTGAAATGGGCTATAATAATCGTAGAACGATGTTCTTTCTTTCTTAGTATTCATGATGTCACAGACAGATCAGTGGTGGTCTTAATTCTTGTCTGTGACACTTGGAAGTATTTTATATCACTGATAGAGTATAAGATGTGTAGTGTGAATTTAAGGAGAGAGAGAACGAAGGAGGTAGCGAGGTGGTATTATGTGTGTGTGTATGTACGTGTGCCTTCCTCGCTCGGGCGGAGGTTCCCACGCTCTTGATTGGCCGGCGGGCCTGGCGCATCATATGACGCCTGCTCTTCATGACGTAGTCGTCTGTGATTGGAGGCCGCTGTCCTAGTAAGGTGGTGCGGGCATCCTTCTCGCATGTCTCTTCAGAGCTTGGCATGGTGTGCTTGGTCCTAGACATCCCTTGCAATCTGTCCCCAATCTAACCCCCTGTACTACTGTTTCTCTCTCTGAACTTCTTCTTTTCCAATACTTCTTATCTTTATTCAATTACTTATCCCTTCTGGTTCTGCATACGACTTCCATAGTCGGCCAGTTGTATTACCAGCACCAGTTCTCACATATATGTTTTGCACTAGCTTTAGGGATTATTATTAGTCATCGTCACATGGAGTCATATTATCATTGGGTGCTTCTAATTATTGAGTTGTTCTTTGTTACTATTTAATGCTAGACAGTGGAGGGTATCTTTGGTCGTTGTCTGAGTTATGTACATGGCAAGTCAGAGCCTGTACGACTTCGACGAAGATAGGTAGCCTGTAACCCTTGTGCATATTTTTTCCTTTGCGAGTGTAGCAGTATACAAGCGAAGGGCTTTTGCCTACTCTTACTTGTATGCTTGCTACCTCATTTTGTTGACCTTTGTGGAGCGCCAGGGTAAAGACCAGATACTTGAGATCTGGACTTACCAAGAGAGCCTCCTAGTTACTAACGTAACATAAGGGAAATCTGTTCAAGGGGAGACAGTAGGCTACGAGCATGCTTGTGCTCTGCCTAGTCTTCTGGTACCTTGTATGCCGCTGCTAGACTTTATTAGTAATAAAGACAGCATTGTGTTTATTAAACTTTAACTGGGTATGCTTTAGGAATTATTCACGCCTTATTTTAGCCTAGGTTGATGCATAGTGCACAACCCAGTTTGGCTGTTGCTTTGGCTAAGGAAGTACTGTTTTGAGTGGCTATTATTAGTGCTGTCACAGAGTTGTTGCACTCCCTTGTTTTATATATATGTATCCTACTTGTTGGTGTATTTAAGATACACGCTTTGGTGTCCTGCCCCTGCATTATTTCTGTTCTATATTGACGAGCATCTTAGAGCATCAGACGTTTTCAGAAGATTCCATATCTGTTTGCTGTAGGACTAGACTTCCAGTGTTTTCATAGAGCATTGAAGAGTTTAGTGTTGAGTTCAGACTCACACTAAAGTTAACGTAAGCATATACTCCTTTATTAAATCTTGTTATAGTTTATTTAAGCATTGTTATTACTTGAGAGCATTTTATTAACGTAAAGTACTCCTGTTGTGAGTAGGCTTTGCCGTCACCGGAAAGCCTTTGTAGAAGTGCACTAAACCCAGTTAATTGATACCCCGTTATCCAGTAGATTAACTCTGGAGTGTGTAAGTGTTTTGTTCACCGGCGCAATAGTTCGAGGGTTTGGAATTAGCGTACCATTGTTGCAGATATAGCCTATCATCTAGTCAATTATTAAGTGCCCTTGTTTATTTCGTAGTGCCGGTCATAACAGTAGGCCTACATATTAATAAATTTAGGTGATAATGAATATTTCATTTCCCCTGGAATATATTATAAACTGAATGGATAGTTTATTCCTGTGTTACACCAAAGGTTCTATGAATCTTAAAGGCGTTAACACCACAGGCTTCCTTTAAGGAAGGCTGCCTGTAACCTTCTTTCATATTTTATTTTGATATTAAACTGACCTGATTAGTACATGTTCATTAGACCGTAACCGGTTTATTAAGTGATATGTGATGTTTATGATGAATGTCCCACCTCCAGTTTTGGGAATTCAGGCGCATCGTCAATGATGAAGGGGCCACTAATAAATTATAGGTTTGAGTCCTGAAGGGACGAAGGAAAACCTAATATTTAGTAGTGGCCCCGGAATCATTGACGATTTTTGCCCTCCCTGCCATCCCCTTCCCATTCATCTGCTACATTTTGAGAGTCTCGATATGTCAGATTAAGGAAGAGCGCTCGGGGTGAACAAGATGGCGAGCGGTACCCAACAGCAGACATCTGGGAAGCGCAAGCTAGGTTGAGTTTAAAATTTTCTTTTTCTTTATTTATTTTACTAGTTTGTTCTAGTAGTGGACCCACATCATAAGGACGAGTCCGTGAGTGGTTATTAAGAGCATTTCGCTCACGATGTAAGGCAATCATATTTTGAGTTCTCCTTGGGCGGGAAGTTTGAACAGCAAGCTTGGTGTTCAAAAATTGGCCATTACCTACGTAAGGCGCATCGTCAATGATTCAGGGGCCACTACTAAATATTAGGTTTTCCTTCGTCCCTTCGGGACTCAAACCTATATTCGCAACATAATTAATTACATACTGCTATGCCGGGTTGTAATCCAACTCGCTTCAGTATTGTATCTTTATCAATTCGGGTTTCGGATATTTAGATTTGGAATATGCTCGACAGGAACACATCTAACTTCATGAATATGATAAGTATTTACTCAATCGGGCAATCAACATCACAATAAACACAGTATAAATTACACTCATATTTATTCAATGGACATAAGTACAGAAAATGGGGTATTAACTTCACTACTTTATAGAGTAGGAATTTAATATTCAATGTGACTTGAGAAAGTTGAATATGTTTTACTCCCTTGTCAAATATAGTTCGTCAATTACACAATAATTGAAGAGAGAAAATACGCAATGATGGAGAATATATATACACAACAATAGTCATTGACAACAATATATATGCGAGCCAAGCGTCTAACGCAAGGTATTGTGACAAGGGCAAGGTAAGGCAACGGGGCCTATCACTCAGTTGCGCGTGAGTCTGCGCGGTGGTCAAAATAAATTAGGTTCACGTTCAGGTGAGACCTCAAAGGTACCGCTCTTGGGAGTATAGGTCAGTCGGACTGCGGTCACGGGAAATAATATTTTACTTTAATGCGATGTAAATTCGGGGAATAAAGCAATGAACTTTATTTTATTCTAAGGGGAAAGATAGTTTAAATCTGAATTTAACTATCTAACAGTTCTTGCGAATAATCTCTCACACGAGACACGAAAAATAATATTCAATCGTTGATGAGATCAAATTACACGGAGTAAGGAAATCAGATTAACAGTATATACAGTATAGTGACTGAGTCGAAATATAATAAATATAATTTAGAATAGATTGGAATAAATTAACCAACTACTTAAGAAACGCAGAATGGAGTAGCGCTGTATTATAGTTTTTAAAAGGAGCTATAATGAATAGAAATACAAAACAAAGTTGTACTTATTAAATACCACTTTGATGGCATAAAAGGAGTTCTGAATAAATTAACAAATTCCTGAAAGAACGCAGAACGTAGTAGCGTTGTATTATAACGTCAATAACTGTTACAATGAATAAATTACTGAACGAAGCAACAATATAATAAACAACCAAATATTAGGCGGAATAGATAAAGGAATGTAAAATCTGAATCCCTAGATCGGTGGTGAAAGAATTACATGACCCGAGTAACGTATATCATTAGATTATTCACAAGAACTAATAGAAATTAGATATCTTGAATATAGATTAACTCTATCTCAACAGATGGGTTCTTTGCTTTCAAGGGGGTTGAAATAGTACTATAAGACAGTATTCTCTGGTAATAATTATGCGGATAATATGATCCTGAATTTGGGCGTAGGTTTTAGGTATATTGAATTTAAGAAGGAAAATAGCTCACGTTATACACTTCACTTCGAATTGGATACACAAAGAATAATAACACATACGGATAAAATCTGAGAGTATTCACTAAGTAACACGTGTAAAAATGACTGTAACGTACGTACAATTTATGATCTGAAGGTTCAAATACAAATTATCTTGACAATATCTCGTACTTATAGAATCACTGTACGGATCAAAGTTATATAAATCTTACATGAATATGAAGTTGACAAGATAGATCTTAGGCACAGATCTATAAATAAGTTAAAATTATAGAATACTCACATATTTTATCTTACCTTCACAATAATACCTACAACTTATAATACGCAAAGACACTTAGGGTACAGGGTAGAGGAGAGGTGATAGCCATGAACAAGAATCTGGACGACGTAGGACTCGTAGTTCTTCTGCGGGCTGGACGTCAGGGGGAACTGCCTCTCTCACGGACACAGGGGCAGTTGGTTCCTGGTTCCTCTACACACTCTCGTTCGCCTCCCACCTTAGACTCTACTACAGGGAATGTCTCGTCCTATAGCGGAGTCTCAACACAAGTTCTACCCACAACCAGCTTAACTCGTGGAAGGCAGTAATCATATTTGCCTACTTTCCCTCAATTTCAGTCAGACTATATTCGGGTTATATTTAGAACTCAATTTGGTCTGTTTCAATATAGTAGGGACATGTGGATATTATTATTTTCGTTATTGTGAAGGCAATTCTTATTCTAAAAATACACTTAAGCTATTAATACAAACATAAGGAGATTCTCTATCTCTCAATATTATCCTCTTTATTTAAAAGGGTTGTATGGAAGCATGATAAAAAAAAAATCTGTTAATCACTATATCTGGCTTTTTTCTAGTTTGCAGGCCATACGTTTGTTTCTGATCACTTTGTTTATACTATTTCTAGTCTTCCTATTAGGTACTGTAGAGGTGGTTCTGGGGTTCCCATCGGTGAAGATATTGCACTGGGTCTTGATGAGGAATTTGCATAAAATATTCCTTACTGTATTGCAAATCTGGCTAGAGCTGGATATTCTCCTTAGTTGTTTGTCTCCGGCCCTGCCATTGGTTGAGCAGGTATCTTTGTAATTGGCCCGGACTCGAACTCCTTTTGCGGGCAGACTGTCCTATACTCGCAAGGATTATAGCACGGGTAGGCCTGGTTAAATAGGTAGACTGGTCTATTTTGGCAGGTGTTAAAGTATGGGAAACTGGTAGTGTTGTATTTTCTTTCTCCCTTTCCTGATATAGCCCTCTCCTTGTCTTCCTGGTCTCCTTTACGGCAGCTATTCTGGCTCTGGTAGGCTGCTCTTATTCCCACATTGTCAGGATGTCTACCGGGATTGCTTTGCTCCTGAGTTGCAACCCCGTCATCTCACATACAATTGGACTTTGCTGTATTTTGTACCTAAAGAAAGTGAAGGGATTTCCAGCCCCTCCTGTTCAAATTGTCTCTTTTCTACGCATGGGCAGTACCTTCCCAGTGATTAACAACCTTAGCTGGCACCTTGCTCCATTAAGTTTCTTTCACCTCAAACACACCATGGAACGACAAGAAATTCTTACCCTTCTAGACACCCAGCGGAAATTTTTCAACGATTCCATGGACCGCATGCAAAAACATTTTATGGACTCGATAAAGGATGCAGATATACGAATCAACGACGTAATCACCAGCTTGGAATACACCCAGTCCAGGCTGGATGAGTATCTTCATGACCTATCAACGATACAACAACTTACTGATGAAAACAAAAGACTGAGGACACAACTTAAAGAAACCCCAAACCGGATTGACTACTTGGATGACCAGAGCAGACGCAACAACTTACGCTTCTCTGGTGTGCCTGAACTTCCTGGTGAGAACTGGGAACAGAGCCAGCGAAAGATTGAAACCGTACTTCGTAGTAAAATGGATCTAACAATCACCGAATTTGACCGTGTTCACCGAGTTTGCAGGATCACCGGTGAAAGACCCTGTGATATTGTCGCAAAATTTGCAAAATTCCCGGAACGAGATTAAGTCTACCGCAACCGTAGGAAGCTGAAGGGAACGAACATCTTCATTAATGAGGACTTGTGCCCGGCTACTCAGGAGATTCGCCGTGTCCACCTTGATGCTCTGTATGAGGCAAGAAGAAATGGAAAAAGCGCTTACTTCAATTACCGTACTCTGGTTGTGAGGGAACCGCGTGGGGGCGGGTCAGGAGCTCAGTACTACCACCATAATCCACCCCAACGTACCACCACCACCACCATCACCACCTCCAACACTGCCACCACCTCAACAGACCATCGAATTCGCTCCACCCCTCCCCCATCCCCCAGAACCTCCACTACCCAGCAACCAACCCCCAGGACCCCCAGGACCCTTCCACCTTCACCTAGGATACCCTCTACTCAAACTCAACACCCATCACCCACCACACCACCACAGCGCCGCCAGTCCACCTCCTCCCTACCGCCGCCGCCTCACCATCAGGGGGATCATACAGGTCGCCCTACAGACAACGAATTGACATCACTGCCACAGCGTCTCCAGAGGGATGCTAACTACGAGGCAGCAGGTGGCTCTCACCGGTCCTCACCTGTGCCAGACAAACACCAGCGGCAAAGGAGACAACCAGAAAGATACACAGATATATAAATATTTGTTCTTCTTAGAAATGCTCATTATATGTTAAATTTGCAAGATGGAGGGTTATGATGCTCTTCCTTTCGAAGATCTTAATGATGTAATTTAATATTACATACTAATAACAATTTAGTTAATACAAATGCTAATTTTCCCATGAATGTCCTTGAAACTCTATGCTTTAACCCAGTCACCTGTAATAATGATCAATTCAACGGTAATATAGACCCTGATAATTACCTAATAAATTCTCTAAACTATAATAGTCAACCTTGCAAATACTTTTTCCTGGGTTCACCAGATTCACATTTCCAGGATATCCCAGATAATACTTTTTCACTATTATGTTACAACATCAACAGTGTACCTGTCGGGAATAATATATGATGACCGGACAGCTTAGAGTCCAATTGGGTTATTTGAAGTTAGCGAAATTGTATAGTAATTACGATTGTAGCTAATTTCTTATTTACTGTAGTAGATTATGAATTGTAAGTTAATTATTAGCTTTAATTCATAAAACTGTCTATCAGCTCTGGATGTATAATGAGACTAGCTCATAGGTTCGAAATATTATCCGAGCCAGCAGCCATTTGTAAGCTCACAGCTGAGCTCAGGGCCTGCCCTCAGTCTCTTAGAATCAGCCATAACAACAACAACCTGACTCAACCTAGAGTTCAGCATGAGCTACCACTAATTATATAATCTTCAGTCCAACATCACAAGTCCTCAATAAGCTAAGTTCATTATGTATTGACCTTGTATTATGTGAACATTCGGTAAATCTACAGTTATAGTACCCCTCCCCCACTACCCCCCCCCCCCCTCTTCAAAACACGCCTTTTAGCGTGTTTTTTGGATGGTTCAGCTGACGCGGAAACTGGAAAAAAACGTATTTTGATAAAAATTTATCACCAACCAGATAAAGAGTTCTTCAGGTAATTTGTTATTGTTTTTTATTTTTTTATTTGATATACAGTGTTGTTTAATACCGAGGACCGTCGCATTTTAGTATTTTTAACATTAGCCTAACCTAACCTAACTTAACCTAACCTAACCGAAAACTATACCCAGCTCATGTTCCCTGTATATGGGTGCGCGATGGTCTAAACCCAGCTCACGTTCCCTGTTTATGGGTTCGCGAAGGTTTGTAATACTTCAATGTATCTATTTCAAGTTAAATATGCATTTCCACGCATCATCAAACCATACTAAGTCTACTACTAATAATATTAACCCATTAGTACCAACAGAATAGCGACAAAATAGGGGTAGTATAACTGTAGATTTATCGAACATTCTTACATGTCATTCGTGTGAACTAGCTGTGTGAGGTAACTGGAAGCTACCCAACGAAATCATCATCTTTCATATTGGTAATTATATTATTTAACTTAATATCAGGATTAATTCACGTACCAGTGATTGCATAATTTAACCTATATATATATATTCCCCACAGTACCACTTCATTTCGATGCATTTCATGATCAATGTTTGTTGCGTCTTACCATGAGTTTGATGTACTTGGCTTATGCGAAACCAAACTAACCGATGAAATTGAACACCTCTACAAACTAGCTAATTACAGTATGATAACTAATAACATATCGCGCCACAGTGGTGGGTTAGCAATATACCTTAGAACTGGATATAAGTATTTAGTGAGACATGATATAACCATTCAACATCATAGTATTGAAACGTTATTTATAGAAATAGAAAACCGTCACAAAAACAACATTATAGTAGGCGTCATATATAGACGACCTCATACAGATTTCCGCCATTTCCTTCAGAAATGTAATTATATAATATATACAATAAGTGATGAGGACAAGAAGTGTTATCTCGCTGGTGATTTTAACATTAATTTATTCTATCTATCTATCTATATGCTCAGGCCCATTCCCCATTTTGGGGGTAGCCGACTCAAGACAGAGCAAGAACAGGGAAAACACAAAAACAACATAAAACAACGAATAAACACAGATAAAAAGCACAAACTCACACACATCCAGGTCACCCAGGAGAAGACCCAGAGACCAGGGTCACCAAGGTCGCTCCAGCACTCCCCCGGCCCCCGACCACCCGGAGAGGTTCCGATCTCGGCAGGCAGACATGCAGCGGATCTAAAGCCACAAGCCCTCCCACCACACTTCCAGGCGCACCCTTCATATTAATCGTCTCCCCGGGCCAGGCGCCTGATGGACTATTATCTAGTCCAATTTGCGCCCGACCCCTTACTCCAAATGACCACGTGTTCACTCAACTATTCACAAGCATTCTCCATTCACTCCTGTCTACCACCACTTCCCCTGCCTGATCTATAGTCATTCCTCTATCATCCAAAGCATTTCTTACACAGTCTCTCCATCTCAATGGGGGTCTTCCTGCCCTTCTATCTCCCCTTGTACCTGACTCACATATTCTCTTTGTAAGCCTTTCATTTATTAAATTTATTAAAATACATAAATGAAAAAACTGTTTCTGAATTTATATCTACGTGCTAATCAAAACTATTCTTCAATACAATTGATAAACCAACTCGAGTAACTCATTCTTCAGCCACAATAATTTATCATATTTGGTCGAACAATTACAATCAAACTATTTTTATCGGAATAATATATAATATAATAACTGATCATTTTCCAGTGTTTACGGTTTTCTCTTCTGACGTAAGTCTTAAAACTCTTATTGAAAATATAGACGAAATTATAACCTACAGAGACTTTAGTGAAGATAACATAAATTACTTTAAACTTTGTATGGATGAAGTATCATGGGAGCTACTAAGGGTTTCAGAGACCGTGGTGTATCGTTTTTCGGGAATAACTTATTAACAAACAGTTGGATCAGTATGATATTTTGACACAGCTTTATTCACACCGTCCCCTAATTGTTGTCAATATAGTGCATTACCAAAAGTGTACAAATAAGCCAGTTGTCCCTGTGTCATGAGGTTAAAGTTGCACATTAATGACTAAGAAACGGACAAGGCTACCGTGGCTTACCTGTGAGAACCACCAAACCATTATTGCTCCTCCATCAAGCACGGTAGTTATCAGCCACCACCCAACCCTATTACCGCCTTTAAATTCAAGTAATCTGTCAATATCAAGTATAAATATACAAAAATACATACTGTTTGTATATTTATACTTGATATTGACAGATAACTTTAATATAAAGGCGGTAATAGGGTTGGTTGGTGGCTATTAACTACCGTGTTTGATGGAGGAGCAATAATGGTTTGGTGGTTCTCACAGGTAAGCCACGGTAGCCTTGTCCGTTTCTTAGTCATTAATGTGCGGCTTTAACCTCATGACACAGGGACAAGTGGCTTATTTGTACGCTTTTGATAATGCACTATATTGACAAAAATTAGGGGGCGGTGTGAACAAAGCTGTGTCAAAATATCATACTGATCCAACTGTTTATTAATAAGTTATTCCCGAAAAACGATGCCACACGGCCTATGAAACCCATAGTAGTTTGTTCTTCTAAAAATCCCAACGTTATAATTATATAGTAATTTTTTGATGATTTTTAACGCTTGTTTTATCAAACACTTACCTCTTATTACTAAATATATAAAACATAACCACTTGAATAAGCCGTATATAATTCAAGAAATTCAAGCTATGATAAAAGAGAAGAATAAGCTAGCAAGGAAATTCGCTAAGAGGCCCATCACGTTTAGAGAGGAGTTCCGTGCACTTCGTAATCAAGTTACTCAATATATTAGATCAGCTAAGGAAAACTATTACAAAAATAAACTCAACGAATCTTCCGAAAATACTAAAAAAGTTTGGAAAGTAATAAACTCTGTTCTCAACAGACATAAACAACATAAACTGAATGACACATTTAAACATAATAATATCGAACTAAACAGTCCGGTTGAAATTGCTGAACAATTAATTTCATATTTTGTGAACGTAGGAAAATCATTAGCAGAAAATATACCACATACCAATATAAACTTCAGAGAATACTTACAACACAGACAGGAAAGAACTTTATCCTTCACTCCTGTCACACATGATGAACTAAATAATGCGATCAGTCAACTGCGGGATTCCTCTCCGGGCTACGATGATATACCAATGATAATTTTAAGAGTGGTTGTTCCGGTTTTGTCCTCAGTTATTCTTTATATGTGTAATGAATCCTTCCTTGCTGGAATTTTTCCAGACGACCTAAAAGTTGCCAAAGTTATCCCTATTTTTAAAGCTGGTGACAAAACTCTTTTTAAAAATCACCGTCCGATATCTATATTACCAGCCATGAGTAAAATTCTTGAAAAAATTATGTACAACAGGATTATGGAATTTTGTAATTCTAACAACGTAATAAATAATGCTCAATATGGATTCAGAAAGGGACGCTCAACAGAATCTGCCCTCACTAAATTTAAAAACTACATTTTCGCCTCTTTTGACAACAAGGATTATACATGAAGTGACTGGGTTAGTGAGAACGGGCTCCAGGGACACTTGCAAGATTGCTAGCCTGCAAGTGAGCAGAAAGAAGAAGCGGAAACATAAGAAAAGGAGGGAACAACATCTACCCGAGCACCCCATGACCTCAGGAATTTCCCAGACTCTATGGAACACGGAGCCAGGTCATCTAGGGCAGTCACCCCAGGTAAAGGGAAATCCTGATACCCTATCACAACATCGCTTTCAAACTATGCCCACCAATCACCAGCCCCCATTTGTCCAGACACCTGATTTGCATTATAACAAAGAAATGTTTATGCAAATTAAACACCAAAGGCCGAAATGCTACCGGAAAAAGTGGACCTAATTAGGTCTACAAATTATGGGCCTGGTGGACTATCAACCATAGCGGAAGAAGAAATGATAGGCGAACTGTTACAAAGTTTGCCAAAGAGCTTCAATTATGAAGTAATCATTATAATCAATATTACATGCATACTAAGCTAAGTAACTATCACCTAAGTACTAAATAAAATAACTATTATCCCTATGTACCTAACAATAATTACCATGTATGTCTTAGTTAAATATTAACCGTCACAACTATATCACAACATTTCACAATATCCTTTTTCCATTGAATTCCTATAAGTGAGAGGCAAGAATTAAGTCCAACATAGCCTCAACGAAATTTTAGAAAAAGTAAGCAAACATCCACTGGGGGTAATGTCCTTAAGTCTGAAAAGTCTGGGACATCTAACAGCAGTAGAGCCTTGTCTTGCCCTTTCCCCTGCCCTGAGAGTATGCCGAACCTGCTGTGTGCCTTCTGAAGTCTGGATCCTGTAGTCCTGATTGTGAGAAGCAGTTCCTCCTGAAGTGCTGCCCTGTGGATCTACGTTCAACGTCGGCCAGACTTACTCTCAACTCTCTACCCTCCTATATTACCATAAGTGTTGCTGAGTATCTTACGTTGTGATTATTGTTGTGAAGGTAAGGTTAAAATATGTGAATATTACAGTGCTAAACTATCTATAGATCTGTGTCCAAGATCCTTATGCATTGTGTATGTGTTTATCCCTCAGAATTTGTGTTAATTGTTATATATATACTGTAGATCTGTGCCTAAGATCTAGTGTTCATATTTGATATATAACTCTCCTAGAACGTCTTATGCATACGTTACATACTTGTGTTAATTAATTCACTTGGCCAAATACTCTCAGATTTTCCTTGTGTATGTCTATTCTATTATGTATGTTGCAAGTTGAAGTCGAAGTGTATTAAGTGTAATTATTCCCTTCTTTAAATAATAACCTGTTACCTGGAAGCTACGCTCAATTTCATATTCTGTTTATCTCAGTCCCCCCTCGTTGAGAAGAATTGTTATTAATTATTATATATACTTTCTTCCCGAGATCCTAAACATACGCTCGTTTATTTAAGCGTTAATTCAATTATTATATGAACCGTATTTATGTTCATTTGATTACTGATGTAGATAATTCTGATTCTTCTCGTCTAGGAATTCTAGCCTTGCATAGATTCTGTTATCTAATTATTCATCATTCGAATACACCGCTTATTGTGTGAATTCTTTATAAGACTCTGTTAACTAGTTCAGATATCTTGTTATACCTTTTTGGGTAGTTTCCTTAGTACAACTTCGTTGTGTACGTCATTTACTTATAATTAATATTGTACTTAATTATTCTTATACGCTAATTTTATTTAAGCGTTCCTCAGTATTAGTTAACTACGTTAGTTTTATTAACTGTACTTTCTACCAGTTTCGCTCAAGAGATATTAATCTTTTATTCATTTATGATCAGAGAATAAATATTAAATCTGAATTCCTCGACCCGAGTTATTATTGTTACATATAGTCGATTGAAAGAATATATATTCAGATCATAATTTACTCGATTTAAGTTAAGAAGAGATTGAATTGTAAAAATAATTCAACACACCATTCCAAGTATTTTAATTTCGTTCTCCCGAATATTAAGATTGTAATCGCACAAACAGAAAATATAATTTACAAGACCACAGTAACTAGAATGACCTGAGTTATCTACCTGGTCAGCCACCCTACCCGTGCTAATTCACCTGCCACGAGCGTTAATCGAACCAGCCATCCGTGTACCCAGGGTCCAGAGAATATAGGGTCAACCAACCGCTCAAAGAAAACACGCTGTCTTTCGCGCATGACGTCATTCTCCCCACAGTGGGGACAGAGGCTAGGGGTCAGTGGGAGGTCGGTCAGTTCATTCACTTTGAGAACTCAATCACGAACATACAGGTGAAACAAAGCGGATGTTTTATAATTCTAGTTGTGTGTGGTATGATAATGATTTGGAATTATGAATGCTAAGATACCTATCTTGAAATATATAGCATAAAAGCAATGATGTTAGTTACTATACAGTTAACTCATAAAGTACCGGTGATGTCCTTTTCTTTATAGTGTAGCCACTATTAGACCATTGTATTCAGATTAGGAAGGACCTCTAGCAATAATATGGCTTCCAACTATCTCAACCAACTTTGTTAACTACCGTAGATTCTTCCGAAGCTGCATAATATCGTATTAATATATCCTAGCTAGAATACAATATAACACACGTAGCTGGTACTATCGTATTAATATATCCTAGCTAGAATACAATATAACACACGTAGCTGGTACTATCGTATTAATATATCCTAGCTAGAATACAATATAACACACGTAGCTGGTACTATCGTATTAATATATCCTAGCTAGAATACAATATAACACACGTAGCTGGTACTATCGTATTAATATATCCTAGCTAGAATACAATATAACACACGTAGCTGGTACTATCGTATTAATATATCCTAGCTAGAATACAATATAACACACGTAGCTGGTACTATCGTATTAATATATCCTAGCTAGAATACAATATAACACACGTAGCTGGTACTATCGTATTAATATATCCTAGCTAGAATACAATATAACACACGTAGCTGGTACTCAAAGGCTTAACTAGCAACATCAGAAGTTGAGACAATTACAGTGTGTGTGTGTGTGTGTGTGTGTGTGTGTGTGTGAATTGAATTGAATTGAATTGAGTTTATTTTGCTCAGACTTTTACAAAAAGTATGGAGCACAGCCCCTTACATGCTACACATGTACAATATGCCTTTGCTAACTAAATTAGCGTACACGTAAATACCGGTACACTGGTACATCTTAAGCAAACTATATTAAATGTCCTAAGACTTGATCTATCTATACATAGTAAACGTTCTTTTGAGAAGAGGTGACAGATTCTTCACAAATTTTAAGTTAGTATTATTCATTAACAGTATATATTTATACTGTGTTGGGTTATGCTTGTAGTAATGAGACATATATCTATTCCTTAACTGTACAATATCCTCATTTTGACATATAAACAACAAATGATATTCGTCCCGCACCACATTTCCATTACATTTAGTACATACCCTGTCTTCTCTATCAATATTTCTGTGTCTACCAGTATTAACTGGTAATTTATTATTACTTGCTCTCAGTTTACTTATAGCTAGTCTCTCTCCCTTATCCAATTTCACAAGTTAATCCTCCACACTGAATACAAATGTATAAGTTCTATAGCTACTACAAATGGCCCTACTTGACAAATTACTATTCCATTTTGTTATCCGTTGATCTTTAAGCTGTTGTTCTATAGCCAATCTGAACCAGGCTGGGGTTATTATTACATTGTGTGACAACCAGACTCCAGACATCCCAGTCATTACAAATACTTTTAACACAATTCAACCAAGGTGAAGTATAAACACCAACCTGATCCAAATATAACAAACACTTGTACATTATATAACTTAACTTACCGTACTTGTTTTACCAGTAATTAATCTCACCCAGTAACCGATCATTGAACACTTAATATTTATGTCTATAGGATATTCACCAAGTTCACCATACATGTCATTACTAGTATACTTATGAACATGTAATGTATGCTTTAAAAACCTCAAATGAAGCTGTTCTAATTTTCTAATAACATAATGTCCCCATACCTCAGCAGCATACAGTACAACATAATAACATAATGTCCCCATACCTCAGCAGCATACAGTACAACATAATAACATAATGTCCCCATACCTCAGCAGCATACAGTACAACATAATAACATAATGTCCCCATACCTCAGCAGCATACAGTACAACATAATAACATAATGTCCCCATACCTCAGCAGCATACAGTACAGTACAACATAATAACATAATGTCCCCATACCTCAGCAGCATACAGTACAACATAATAACATAATGTCCCCATACCTCAGCAGCATACAGTACAACATAATAACATAATGTCCCCATACCTCAGCAGCATACAGTACAACATAATAACATAATGTCCCCATACCTCAGCAGCATACAGTACAACATAATAACATAATGTCCCCATACCTCAGCAGCATACAGTACAGTACAACATAATAACATAATGTCCCCATACCTCAGCAGCATACAGTACAACATAATAACATAATGTCCCCATACCTCAGCAGCATACAGTACAACATAATAACATAATGTCCCCATACCTCAGCAGCATACATTACAACATAATAACATAATGTCCCAATACCTCAGCAGCATACAGTACAACATAATAACATAATGTCCCCATACCTCAGCAGCATACAGTACAACATAATAACATAATGTCCCCATACCTCAGCAGCATACAGTACAACATAATAACATAATGTCCCCATACCTCAGCAGCATACAGTACAGTACAACATAATAACATAATGTCCCCATACCTCAGCAGCATACAGTACAACATAATAACATAATGTCCCCATACCTCAGCAGCATACAGTACAACATAATAACATAATGTCCCCATACCTCAGCAGCATACAGTACAGTACAACATAATAACATAATGTCCCCATACCTCAGCAGCATACAGTACAACATAATAACATAATGTCCCCATACCTCAGCAGCATACAGTACAACATAATAACATAATGTCCCCATACCTCAGCAGCATACAGTACAACATAATAACATAATGTCCCCATACCTCAGCAGCATACAGTACAACATAATAACATAATGTCCCCATACCTCAGCAGCATACAGTACAACATAATAACATAATGTCCCCATACCTCAGCAGCATACAGTACAACATAATAACATAATGTCCCCATACCTCAGCAGCATACAGTACAGTACAACATAATAACATAATGTCCCCATACCTCAGCAGCATACAGTACAACATAATAACATAATGTCCCCATACCTCAGCAGCATACAGTACAACATAATAACATAATGTCCCCATACCTCAGCAGCATACAGTACAACATAATAACATAATGTCCCCATACCTCAGCAGCATACAGTACAACATAATAACATAATGTCCCCATACCTCAGCAGCATACAGTACAACATAATAACATAATGTCCCCATACCTCAGCAGCATACAGTACAACATAATAACATAATGTCCCCATACCTCAGCAGCATACAGTACAGTACAACATAATAACATAATGTCCCCATACCTCAGCAGCATACAGTACAACATAATAACATAATGTCCCCATACCTCAGCAGCATACAGTACAACATAATAACATAATGTCCCCATACCTCAGCAGCATACAGTACAACATAATAACATAATGTCCCCATACCTCAGCAGCATACAGTACAGTACAACATAATAACATAATGTCCCCATACCTCAGCAGCATACAGTACAACATAATAACATAATGTCCCCATACCTCAGCAGCATACAGTACAACATAATAACATAATGTCCCCATACCTCAGCAGCATACAGTACAACATAATAACATAATGTCCCCATACCTCAGCAGCATACAGTACAGTACAACATAATAACATAATGTCCCCATACCTCAGCAGCATACAGTACAACATAATAACATAATGTCCCCATACCTCAGCAGCATACAGTACAACCTAATAACATAATGTCCCCATACCTCAGCAGCATACAGTACAACATAATAACATAATGTCCCCATACCTCAGCAGCATACAGTACAGTACAACATAACTGGTCTAACCATTGCTTTAAACAATTCCAGCTGTATATCAACTGGTAAATTAAATTTTCTGCATTTACTAATCAATGAATACATAGCCCTTGTAGCTTGCTGTTTTAATTCTAATTCTAATGTGGGTGTGATAATTTGGCAGCTGGTAATATGACAGTAGAAACAATCATCAGCTTAACATGGGCAAGGTAGAATTCAAAAACGCGCGCGCGCGCACACACACACACACTCAGTTTGTAAAATGCAGTGTGTGTGTGTGTGTGTGTGTGTGTGTGTGTGTGTGTGTGTGTGTGTGTGACGTTAGGAAAACTATTCTGCTTAATATTGACAAGCTAGAATTAACCCCAACCCACACACACACATGCACACACAGTTTATAAAATGTAGTGCGTGTGTGTGACTGTGTGTATGACGTTAGGAAAAATATTCAGCTTAACATTGACAAGCTAGAAACTAACCCCAACCCACACACACATGAGTTTGTAAACTGCATGTGTGTGTGTGTGTGTGTGTGTGTGTGTGTGTGTTAGTGAGTGTGCGTAAGTGTATGTGTGTGTGTGTGTGAGTGTGCGTATGTGTGTGTGTGTGTGTGTGTGTGTGTGTATGTGTGTGTGTGTGTGTGCGCGTGTGCGTGTGCGTGTGTGTGTGTGTGTGCATAAGTATGTGTGTGTGTCCCTCCTACTTTCCCTTAACAGGAAATAGGCGGAAAGTTTATAAGACATTAAAACGATTTATCAGCTTAACATTGACAAGCTAGAACTCAAATACACACACACACACACACACACACACACGGTTTGTAAACTGCAGTCCTTTTGTCGTGATAAAGGTAGGAAAGATACGCACACATATATACATTCTCACTTTCTCATACACACATACACACACAGATTCTCACTCAGATACACACACACACACACACACACTTCTGTGTGCGTGTTTGCCAGTTCCATCTTTAATGACATTATAAGATCCCCTTCCTTAGGATTAAGAATAGTCCCTAAATCAGGTATCAACCCCTTCCACTCTCTCTCTCTCTCTCTCTCTCTCTCTCTCTCTCTCTCTCTCTCTCTCTCTCTCTCTCTCATATGAAATTAATTTCAACATTTTCCTGGTGTATATATGTTATTTATTGGTATGCTCGCTATTATCCATAATTTATTACCTCCTATTTTTGCACATTTAATTGTAAAATAAACTGAGCTTGATGTATTTTAATGTTTTTTTGTTTGTCCTGTAACATTAAATAAGACTATTTACACGCATAGTTCAATATATTACAAATAACAGATGTCTTATATGAGGGGTTCAGGCAGAGCGTGGGGACTGTGACGTCACTCACTCGCAGGTACCTGCGCGTGGGTAGACCCTATATTCTCTGGACCCTGCTGTACCTATCTTTATTCCTCAATTCGTTTCATTCTCTCATATTCGGGGAGTCTTTTAATTATATATTACTTTATAGAATAAAAATACGTTAGACACTCGACTCACATAAATATTATTATTAAGGGTTGATTCTATCGGTTGGTCACGTGTTCATTCTTATAATTGCATAATTCTTATTTTATATTACCACAATGTTTATACTTTGTATTCTTAATTAGAGACTGATTATTCATAATCAAATGCGTTCCATGTGTTGCTTACTGTTTTTTATAATAGTTAAGTTAACTCTCAGCCCTCACTTAGCTCAATATATCTGTGATCTTAATATTGAGATAATTATGCAAGGCATTGATAAATCCGGAGTATATCGTAAGAAGTAATACGAGTATCCATATATAAACCCTATGCCATTGAATAAACTATAATAATGTGTAAAATTTATAAAATTTATAAAATTTATAAACAAAAATTATGAAATATAATTTTTGTTTTCATGTGTGTTGTCATTGAGTTTTGTAGCACCTGATTGACTACCTATTTTTGTGATTAAGAACGTGTTCGACGTGTTCCTATTGAGGATATTTACAGTCTATAAGTCCATAATTGGATTTTAGTGAAGACTGGGTAACGGGGTATAAATATTAAAGCCCGGCATAACAATACAATTGGCATATATTTGGATCTTTCCAAGGCTTTCGACACAGTTAACCACCAAATCCTTTTAGATAAGCTCAACCACTATGGAATTAGAGGTGTCACAAATAAATGGTTGGAATCATATTTACGTAACCGCAAACAATATGTTCATTATATCCTTCAGCCATATTATGTTCCAGTAAGTCCAGGAGGCGGGAGCCCCAGGATCATTGCCACTGCCTCGCACTACACTCACAACAACACTGAGGCCGTTAGAATTATCGCAGGAGGCTGAGGTTGCCACCAATGGTTTTATCGTATGGTAACTTATCGGACTTCCTGAGCTCATATGACGCAAAATCGCGTCATAAACTTATTGGAGAGGTATAGAGATGTTATAAAGACACTAAATCCCAGCAACAACTTAAATCTTATGGAGTTCCACAAGGATCCAAATTGGGTCCGCTGCTTTTCATTCTTTATATTAATGACAATATTTATTCAAGTAATCTATTTAAATTTATATTATTTGCTGACGACAGCAGGGGTGGATGGGACTCGTTAGCCTTGGTCGGCAACTCATCTAGGGGAGACAACCTTATACAAATCCGGGTGGATAGGACTCGTCAGCCTTGGTTGGCAACCTGTCTAGGGGAGTAAACCTGACACAAATCCGTACTGCTTACCTAAGGGTAAGGCAGGTTAGTGGATGGATTAGCCAAACACCACTGTAGAAAAATAGTGCTAACAAGATACACAGAGGGCCTCGGAGTCGGACGGATCCTAAATTGAGTGGTCAATCCTGTAAGTCCTTCACTAAACTGGCTCGGGTTGTCCCTCTCAGAATGAATAGGTCCGCTTGGGGGCATTCTGTGTATGGCCACCCTCGTAAGGGGAGTAAGGCATCTGGCAGTAGATAGATAGATAGCACTCCTTACGCCAGTCATCAAAACCTGAGTTGCCTTATAAACTTAGTTAATGATGACCTAAGCAATGTTAACAAATGGATAAATGCTAATAAGCTTACTCTCAACATCGATAAAACAAAGTATGTAAAATGGCATAGAACAAAATATATTCCTAACAATCTTGCTTCCGTCAAACTCGGAAATGTGCCATTGAAAGACGAGGAGAATATCAAATTCCTGGGGATTTTGGTAGATGGACAGATGCGGAATTCTCATATACAAAACCTATCAAACAAAATCAATAAACAATGCAGTATTTGATATCTTACTCGCCACTGTTTCAACACTAGTGCAGTCAAACAACTATATTATTCTTTAATATATCCATTTGTATCATATTGTCATACAATATGGGGGGCAACAGGAAAACTAAATTAAAATCTATATAAATAACATTAAACAGAGTAGATAGAACAATCACGTACAAATCTAAATATGCTCATACAAAAGAACTCTTTAAACAACTTGCACTTCTTAAACTAGATTATATTAATGCTTACTGTAGCGCTTTGTTTGTATTTAAATCTCTACAAAATCTTAGTAATGTGGGTTTATTTAGTAACCGCATCAATGAAAGATATAACTTACGAAATACAAATTCCTTAGAAATCCCTCATATGTCCTCAAAACAATCCCAGACATCTATTAATTACCACGGTGCAAATATTTGGAATAATTGACCAATTAATATACAGAACAAACAGACCATCTGCAGTTTCAAAATAGGAATTAAGTAACATCTACTATCAAAACATTAATACAAAATATGAAAATTTATGTATTACCTAGGGCAATTAGACTTCCACTGATTGGGTCGTGTATACTGTTTGTACATATTTATTTAAACTCATATGTGTTTTGGGTGCATATGTATGCAAGTAAGTGTAATATGCGCTTGTGAAAGGGTGTATATGTGTCTTTGTATGTGTGTTTATATATGAATATTAATGTGTATATAATTATATGAGCATATGGGTATGCACGTACTTGTGTTTGTATTTAAGTATCTGTACATTTGTTAATGTGTGTGTATATATTTATCAGTAAAGATATATCGATATAGGTGTATGTGTATGTATAATCAGACTTTAGCATCAGCGTGGGTAGTATAAAAATAGTATTGTATCTATAGGCTGACCGGTGTGGAGCCCCTCGTTCCCCTCATGAGTATGGCCGTTGAATGTGGGTGTTGTGTAATACAACCCACGTGATGGTGGCTGTTGGGGTGGGCGTGGGGTGCCTACAACTGCCTTCCTCACTACTAAATTCAATACCGTAATTTTAAGTTTACTGCAGTAATCGAGTTATGTACAAGGGGCCTTCAAGAGAGATTTCTCTCAAAAGGCTCAGCCATTGTAATATGTTTTACAAAAACAATATTTTAATTGTATTTGGATTGGCAAAATATAATTTATTATTATTATTATTATTAGTATACAGAGAGAAAGATAGGCAGACACAGACGTAATAGATACTGGGTGAAGTTATATAAATAAGTCAACAGTACCATGCAAGCATGGGACCACCCCAAATGTCCCAATTAAGGCAGTCCTTCAGGGCAAGAGCAGCCATTCCAGAAACTAGATTTGGCTCTCTGGTGTTCTGTAGCTACCAAGAGGCTGAAATGGACCAAATAGGATGAACGATGGCCCAGACTTAAAGATCATCCCCCTTTTAGTCGCCTCCTACAACACGCAGTAGACACGTAGTGGCATACGCTCATAATTATTTGATTTTTTTTTAAATATGTTAGGTTAGTCAGGCTATTATCTTTTACCCAAATTGTATCATGAGTTATTGAAATTATAAAAAATATATATATATATATATATATATATATATATATATATATATATATATATATAGCCTACTATATATATATATATATATATATATATATATATATATATATATATAAAGAAATTAGCGAAATTTCGTGAAATGACTGAACATCTCGAAGGTAAACACAACTCGACGACATAGGCCCATGAAGACGCCACATTATTTCGGACAAGATAAAAACGATTGAAACTCAACTGATGGTCACCTATTATGAAGTGATCACGCACACTCACAAAAAACTACACAAACACCTTAAAGGGGGACTCCAGGAATATTCCTAGCTCAGCTTCTATAAGAGACTCATTGCTGGCCTTTTGCCATATATATGGTAATGGTGTAACGCTGACTCGCTGAAATTTTCATCGTTCTATGTGCGCGCGTGAGCGCATTTTTAGTTTGTTTTTACTAAATGTTTGAATTCCCAAAATCGACTTTGCAAATTTTTTTTTTTTATTGTGTATGAGGTACCTTATATAGATTGTCTATAACACCTCGGAAGCTTATTGCCAATTTGATACGTGATCATGTTGAAAACCGCAGGTAAATATCAATATAAATAATTGGGCTAATTTCCTATCCTAAATATATAATTTGAGTATGGAAAATATTTCCAAACTCAATAACATTCCGAGGGACTTGTTATGTATGCTTGTTCTAATTATGTGGAGAAAATAGAGACAATCGGAGAGTAATAGGTTCCTAAATAGTCACAGAAGGTGAATAAACATAATTTGTCATAAAGAGAGATTGAAATTTACTCGTACGTAAAAAAGTTCCAGTCACAGTCCGCGCGAGATATTTCCTTCAGTTACCCCTATTAAAGGATCGTCATGGTCGGTGCCACCCGCTCGCAAAGAAAACTCGATTATTTGGAAGACTAAAGTATTTTGTATTAATATTGATAATAGATTTTATACCAAAATCCATGATTTTGGGGCCCCCCCGAGGGGGCCCTAGGGATATCCTATGGGTGTTTATGCCCTCATATGATCATTTCTATTGCTTACAGCAGCCCTTTAGACTGCAGACAAAAAAAAATTTGGGTGGCTGAAAAAAAAAATCGTTTTTTGGGGGTCGAGGTCGACCCCCGGCCCGGGGGGGTTATGGATGCGATATGTTTTTTGTTCCTTCCTATGCTATTCTCCTATGTTGAAAGAAGCATTATAGAACAAAAACAGAAACATTAGAAATTTAAGCCGAGATAGGAAAAAATCCTGGAGACTCCCTAAGTCTAAATTGTAATATTAACATAAGGACTACTTAATATTGAAATCATTGATATAAAAGAACACGGTCTTATTACCATCTGGGTACCTATTATCCGATACAGTGATACTAAAGGTAAAAAAGTAAGATTAGGTAAGGCTAAACATTTTAGAAAATGCGTTAATTCTTCAGAACTGCGCCTTCTCTCAACCCACCTTCTCCCACCTACCCCCTAGGGCCCCTACAACCCACGTTTAAATATTTGTATTAGACTAACTTGACTTGCTATAACCTAACCTAACCTAGTAGGCTAAATTATGACACCCTATTAACCTTTACCTAACAGTTGTAAACCTTTACTTAACCTTTGCTAACCATTATCTAACAGCTACTAACCTTTACCAAAATGCTACTAACCTTTACCTAACAGCTACTAACCTTTATCTAACAGCTACTAACTTATATAATTTAACAAACAAAAAATATAGGCTATATACAGTATATATAGCCTACATTATAACAGGTAGGCAGAGATATAAGAAAGGGGTAAGGCATATTATGTATTACAGTTACCCTTCTTCCCTTCTTTTAAAAGTTTTCTATATAAGCTTGGCAAAGAAAATTGTTTTATATGGGGAACTAAATGTTTAAATTTGATCAATCATAACACACTGGCAACACTCTTATGGTGCGTCCACACTGGCAACAAAACATGTCGACAACGCATCACACAACATTGTAGGCAACAAGTTGTTAAGTTGTAAAGGAGACAAAGCTGCAGACATGTTGGTACAACTTTGTAGACGATATATTGGTAACCCTGGTGTGGATGACTCAACGTGGTTGTGAAACATCTGGGCAGACACACACACTCATACTAACAGAGGCGGCTTCAGGACTACGGAGCAACAATGGGTTGGACCAGGGAACAGACGGTACTGTACATTTAATTGATTGTTACCGTAGGTACAATCTACTGTGGGATCCCACCCACGTTCATTATTAACACAAATTTAAGAGGGCCGATGCATGGCGAGACATCGCCGAAAATATGAAGGTGGAGAGGGTTGAGGCCAGAATTTTTTTTTAGAAACTTAATTACACAATTCAGAAGGGAGCTTAAAAAAACAAAGGAGAAGGAATCTGGCAATGGAGCCGATGACACCTACATAAGCCAGAGGTTTGGATTCAAAAGCATGATATTTTTGGCCGACAAGCACATGCCACACAAGACTTACGACGCTGGAATAGAGGTAAGAATATATGCATAATAGTGTACTTCGCTAATATTATTCTATCCCATATACAATGTAATACTTTGACCACATAAAACATTATAACATTGGAAATACTGGTTTACAATGTTTTTTTTTCTTGGATTAAGGGATGAGGGAACTGGCCTTATTTACCCTGACACAGACCAATTTATTTACAAACTAACTACAGCAGCAGCTGCTACCAAGGCGTCTTCGCACGCCGACATGATCTTCCCGTCTACTTTGACCAAGTATAGACTCCTGGAGTTGACTCCTGGTGCCAACATATCTCCAACATTCATTCAAACATTGTTGCATACATTGTTGTAGATATGTCTCACAATGTCGAACACGGAATTTGAAACATTGTTTCCGACTTGTCTGACGACCAAATGTTGCCAGTGTGGACGCACCTTAACAGCGTCTTAACGCGCAATTGTGTGCTTGTATATATACACCATGGGGTGTATTAAGCCTTTCTCTGCGGGCTTATTTGCGCTATTTAGGGCATATTCAGGCACTCCTGAATGATTAATCAAGTATCTGCATTAAATTAACTGTATTCTGCCAAAACCTGGGCGAAAATAGCTTCAAAATGAAACCAGAACGAGCTTCGTAGGTGGCCGGGTTCACCCGCAGTGTTGCCATAGACATTCGGGAAAACTCGCTAATTATTAGCTCTCGCTCGCTCGGCAACACTGTCAAGACAGCCTCGCGAGACCACAGTCTCCCTCAGTGAGCAGCTGGCTGCTCTGAGGGTCGGACGGAGGTCCCTCACGCTCCCGCCCACTGACACTCGATTTCTATAGCTTTTACAGGCTTTTAAAGCCTGGAAATTGCTGTAAATTACCTATGCGTTCCAGAACGTCACCCGCAGGGAAAGGGTTAAGGGAAAGATACACTTACACTCACAAATACATACTTTTTCAGCTACAACGTTTCCCCGAGTGCTGGGGTTTGCACTGAAAGGAGAATGAACAATAAGAACAATCACAACACTGAGCGTATTCACAACAAGCACATGTACACCCACCAACAGAGATCACTGTTAAGTAGCTAATTGTATTATATATGTATGTTATTATGCCTATTTAACCACTTATGTGCCAGCGACGTGTTTTTAATAGTATTTTTGCTGTATTTAGATGATTTTGGGCAGCTAAAGAATGATCTGTGGTAGTAAAAAGGGTTAAGTGAGATAGTTTGAAGCCTGTTAATTGCTGGATGCCCTTTTCAAACAGAGTAAAATCGTCTAATAATAGCCAGACTACAGTTAAATGGACAGCATCGATACTGAAAGGGTTAAGAGCATATAATGGAAAGTAAAATATGTAGTCTTGAGCCATCCTTCTGATTTTATAATCTTGGCATTTTAGTTTTTCTAATATTATGCTGATATGTTGGTAAAATATGATAATTATAATTACATTTGTAATTCGGTGTCACACGAGCCATTTTTTGGTAATTTTTTACGAGCAATTGTTGTCTGGCAGCTTCAAAATTTAAGTATGGAATAAATTAAACGTGCTAACATAATCAACCTTCGATCTAGTTTCCGATTCCAATGCCAAAAAGCCTCAAAATAGTACGAGGAAAAACTTGCTCATCGAAAGTTACCGGAAAATTCGCTCGTGAGACACCACCTTTACACTCACATTTATAATCCCAAACATACACCCCTCAGAGTGTTGGGGCTTGTACCAAAGAGATAATAAAGAAAGTTGGCTACAGTCTCTCTCTCTTTCTCTCTCTCTCATTCTCTCTCTCTCTCTCTCTCTCTCTCTCTCTCTCTCTCTCTCTCTCTCTCTCTCTCTCTCTCTCTCTCTCTCACACACACATCAATATTTAGAAATATTTTGTGCTAAATCGTTATTTCCGCATAGTTTTGTTGTCTGTATATTGTGTCGTTCCTGATTTGATTTCATTGTTTTACAAGTTATATATTTTAATTGCAGGCTCACTTTCCTCACCAGGAAAAAATTGACTCCAGAATGGGATGAAAGGTCTTAATATTGACAAAGAAATGGGGCGAAAGGTCTTATAATCGACAAACTAATGAGCCAAACGTCTTAAATTCGCCAAAATATTGGGGCTAAACATACTGGAGAAGGAGGGCCAGAAAACTCAAACATGCCCCCTTAAAGTGCCTTCAGGGGAATGTTTTCGATCAATGAAGCTTACAATTTACGCAAGGAAAGTTTTGAGCACTAACTTTGTCTTGTGTGTGTGTGTGTTTAGTGTATGTGTGTGTGTGTGTGTGTGTGTGTGTGTGTGTAGTGTATGTGTGTGTGCAGTCATTCTGGGGGACAAATGAAAGGGGCCGCTAACCAAAGCGGCCGTGTTCATATGGCACCCCAGTCTATCCAGGCAGCATATACTCCCGAAGTTTGACCATGCATTTTGTACTCTTCCTGTGTTTATCTCTCTCTCTCTCTCTCTCTCTCTCTCTCTCTCTCTCTCTCTCTCTCTCTCTCTCTCTCTCTCCATTTATTATCTATTTTCTATCTAATTATCTGTTGTCAAATCGATCAAGGTATTTCATCGTCTAATATAAGAATAGAAAAGTAAATACAGTATGTAGCAATATACTAAAAAAAAAAAAAATTACCTTGATAAAACTCTTCATTTTTGACAATGTACCACTAGTGCGCGAACCCTTCCAAATGCCGGGATTTGTATGTGTGTGTGTACTGTATGTTTTTGTTTTTGTTTTGTTTTTCCAGACGATGTAATTCCCGAGAAGGGGTTGCCATGAACATTAGGCGTTTGTTACGAATCGCTAGGTCAAGTTGTCCGGGTTAGACATCTACCAATAACATTTTGACAGTGCAGCAGACTCGATCCACCGACCCTCTGATCAACAACCAACACTACTGACTATGCCACTATGTACACTGTAAAAACAAATTGTATTCAAACGCAACAAAGCTGATATATATATATATATTTTTTTGTTTTTTTTTTTTTTTCTATGTGATTGAGGGAGGCAAAAGGCATAACTGCCTATAGCGAGTGCCTCCCCCATAGTTGAAAGAGTGACAGGGCCAAAATCAAGGGACATTCGAGCCAAAATGCCTGGACACACGGAGTTTGAAGCAATTTAAGTCACAGGAAGTGGGAAAAACTGATTCTGGGAGAGAGTTCCAGAGCTCAGCTGTTGAGTAGAAGAAAGTTTGAGAGTAACGTTTCACTCTTGGGTTGGAGAGTTGCACAGAGTAGGGGTGGGATTGAGTTGCAAGACGGGTACCACGTGCCCTACGTAAAGGAGGTGGTATGCACTGGGATAGCTCTGAGGAACACTGATTATTATAGTAGCGATAGAATAGCGAGAGAGATGCAACATTGCGGCGGAGAGAGAGAGCTTGCAGAGAGTTGGTGAGTGGATGGGAGTTAATGATACGAAAGGCCTTCCTTTCAACCTTGTCTAGGAGAGCGGTGTGAGAGGAACCTCCCCACACATGTGAATAATACTCAATACAAGGGCGCACTATGCCCCTGTACAGAGCAAGAAGCTGTGCAGGGGAAAAGAACCCCCTAAGGTGGTTGAGCACACCCAGCTTCTGGGAGGCTGCCTTAGCAAGACTGGTAATATGGTCCTTCCAAATGAGAGCAGAAGAAAAAGAGACACCAAGAATATTGAGAGAAGATGAAGGGTTGATTTTTGTATTGTTGAAGAATAAGGGATAGTCCGCTGGGAGATCCTGACGGGTAGATAGATGGAGAAATTGGGTTTTGGAAGCATTATAGTTAACAAGGTTTTCTCTGCCCCAATTTGAAATAGTATTTAGATCAGAATTTAAGAGTTCTATGGCTTCATTACGTTTGTCGTTGAGGGATTGCTGGCTGGGGCGTTCTGAAAAAGTAATGGAGTAGTGTAAGGTTGAGTCGTCTGCGTATGAATGGATGGGAATTAAGGTACAGTTAAGGAGATCATTTATAAAAATTAGAAAGAGAATAGGAGATAGGACAGAGCCCTGAGGAACACCGGAGTTTATAGGGTAAGGAAGTGAACAATGGCCGTCCACAACCGCGGCTATGGAACGGCCGGAAAGGAAATTAGAGACAAAGGCACAGATGGAGGGATAGAAACCGAAGGAGGGTAGTTTAGAAATTAAAGATTTATGCCAGACTCTATCGAAGGCTTTCGATATGTCTAGTGCAATAGAAAAAGTCTCACCGAAGTCCCGAAAGGAGGATGACCAAGAGTTAGTAAGATATGAAAGAAGATCACCAGTAGAGCGACCCTTAACCCGTACAGCCCCAGCGACGCGTCTGACGCGTCGGCGATGTATGTAACGCACAGCCCCAGAGACGCACCTGACGCGTCACCCTAATTGCGCCGACCGTAACCTCAGGTGTAGCCACTTAAGAGGGCTCAGATTTGTATGGGAACTGTGTACGTATCCCACGCAACCGTGCTGATGGTTGAAAACTCTCAAAGTCCACGTGCGTGCGCGCAAGCGCGCAATAACCTAGGTTTTTGGGATAATTGCCTTCAATTTTTTACTCTTGTAAAATCCGTTTTCGGGGTCTCTGTAGGACCATTTTTTAAGCTTTTTGAGCGGTTTTTCGTGGTTTTTCCTTCATTCCTAACCCATTCGCTATTGTTTCTGGAATAAAACCATTTTTTGAAAACCGGCCGGGTTCTGGTGCGCAAACATTACAAAACTAGCCGGGGCTCCACGGGTTAAGGAAGCCATACTGGCGATCTGAGAGCAGATTATGAGAAGAGAAATGCTTAAGAAATTTGGAAGCAAGAATAGTTTCAATAACTTTAGAAAGACAAGAAATAAGAGCAATTGGACGATAGTTGGAGGGTTGAGAGCGGTCACCCTTCTTTGGGACAGGTTGAATGTGAGCAAACTTCCAGCATGAAGGGAAGACGTTAGAGGATAGCCAGAGACGAAAGAGTTTGCCTAGGCAGGGAGTCAGCACGGAAGCACAGTTTTTGAGGGATATATATAATGTTTTAATAGTTTACGTGTTCAAATTAGAACACAAACAATTGATACACAATCCAATAATATAGTATATTGCAATAATAAATTGGAATAATTCATTGATATAATTCATAAGCTGGATAAAATAATATATTAGTACTAAACCAAAATTGGGACAAGGACAATATAAAGTCAAATTAAATCATCAAAATCGCTATGTGGAAACAACGCTTACTAAAATGAAAACTATTAAATAAAAGAACACAATCCACCACATAGGGTGTACACCACTACATGAGCAAGTTAATCTGTTTCCCAAGCAAACTAATCGCACATATAACAACGCACTATCGTCACGTTAAAGGAAGTAGTCAAGTTTGGGAAGTCCGGGACGTTCTGGCAAATTTTACTAAACTCTGCATGAATAAAGAAACTAAATGTTAAATGTCAAAATATTATTTAAAATCAAATTTGCAACATGACAAGACATTAACAATAGTACAAAATACAAATATTGATAAGATATCTATACTATTACAAAATAATATATAAAATACAGTACAGCACTCACTAACGATAGTGCTATCGGGTAGGTACCTGTAAGCATAGCATGCCTCAAGTGACCCCTATCAATAACTACCCTACAAATAACCTACATTTATAGCACAAATAAACTAAGGAAATCGCAAAAGTAAGCAATTGATAGTATCGACAATGAATACATATAATATAAAGACAAATAATTGCAAAATATGAAGTAACAACAGATTTAAACAAAGAGTACTCTTTTAACAAGAACAATAAATTTAAAAAATCATCAATATTAATATTAATAATAGAAAAAGAAAAAGATAAACAATAAATACAGACAAAAAACAATAAATACAGACAAAAAGTAAGCAGAGGTTATACAAGAAACTTCAAGTTAAAAAGGCTTGATTAAAATTATTGATGTCAAATTTTAGAATACAGTCACAATAATTGACCCTAAAAAGATTAAATTTATGGAACAATTTACTTGCCTCAAAACCTCTGTCCACTAAGAGTCTGTATAGTAACCTAGCTCTAGCCCAAAAGTCATCTACTTTAGTGCAGATTTTACAAAATCTTATTAATTGGGAATAAAAACAATTATAAGTTATTTTACTATCGATATTACTACTAGGGAAAGGAAAGTTTATTACGTTAAAATTAAAATCATCAACTTTGTGATATACTTTAAGTATGCACTGTTCATTAACAATCTCTATATTTATATCAAGAAAATTTTCAACTTTATAATTTACGTTACATTGTGTGAGGGGAATAGAATTAGGGTAAATAAGTTTAGCAACTTGATTAAAATTTAACAAATTGCAAACAAGAATATCATCAATATATCTACTATTATTACTTAACAGTTTAGCAAGTGCTATTTTTTTGGGGATTTTATTTTTCTTGCTACTGTCAACTAAGTCTTTTATATATTTAAATTCTAAAGCAAGCAAGAATAAGTCTGCAATTAAAGGGCTAGCATTTCCACCCATAGGAATTCCTAATATTTGTTTGAAAATGTACGGGCCGAATCTAACATAAGTATTGAAAAGGAGGAATTTAAGGGCATCTTTAAGTTTAGTTCTATCAAAATATACAGAACTAGTGGGAGTAGAGCTAAGTGATGCATTATTAAAATATGTATAAACATTTATGAAATAATTACCATTCCTAACGAACCTGTCAAAGTGCAAATCTATAATAAAGCAAAGCTCTGAATATACTAAATCTAAAGGCAAATTGGTATACAAAGTTGAAAAGTCGAAGCTATGTACCGAGGTAACTTTCGACATGGTATTTATTTTATCAATAACTTCTAACGAATTGTCAACACTCCAATAATAGTGAATGCCAGTTCTTCTCATGATGGTATTACAATATCTTTTATGAGTACTTTTAATGTATTTTAAGCAATTTACGACTTGTTCTGATAGAGTTTTAGTGGTAGCAAATTTTGCTCCGGCAATAAAGCGATATTTATAAGGTCTTTTATGAAATTTAGGTAACATGTATAATTTTGCAATGCACTTGTTCTTATCAGAAAGTTTAATATCAAATGTTATATTTTTCTTGGTATGTTCATCGATTAAGTTATCAATATTCAGATTATTTTGAATTTCATAAACAGAATTACCGCAAATATTTTTACGTAATATGTTACCCTTAATACCTAATTCTTTTTTCATGTTTTCAAGATAAAATTTCTTACATGTGAAGCTATAATTATTGCTGGCTTTATCTACTGTAGTGATTACAAAATGTTTATGTAAATTTATTAAATCAGCTTTAAGCTTATTATAATTATAGTCTATAAAATCTGAAAGATTAAATTCATTTTTAAGCGAGAAAATTTTATTTCTAATTAACTTAATTAATAATTTAGACCATGCTTCTAGTTCTCTCTCATCGCAGCACGCAATTTTTAACAATTTATCTTTTAATTTATTGACTGAAAAAACAATATCTTTTAAAATTATGTCCCATGTTACTTTATTACTCCCTATTCTAAATTTAAACCCTTTACGACATAGCTCCGCTAATTTGTCGTTTGCAAAATGTTTAACTAGTTCTACATCACCTGTTAATATGTGACATATCGGACTATAAATGAACTTTGCTAGTGCATCACGTCTGCTAGCTGGCATATCCATGACTCTTTCACACACGCATTTATTATTATTGAAAATATCATTATCTGAAAGATTTCCTAAAACTTTATTATAATTACAAATAATAGACCCAACAGGTCGTTCATATGAATACACTATTAATGGTTTGAAATCTTTACAACCATCTGGTAACATGGACTTAACTTTCTTTGAATTAATAAGACTGTTAACATTAATTTTGTCTAAAATTTTAGAGGAATAATTTAAAGTGGACATGACTTTATCTTTAATACGGTTATCTTTGGATTTCTTAGAATTCGCTCTAATATATCCCATAAAAGCAAAGACTATATTCTTAAATTTATTTGTGAAATTATGTTTATTGTTTAGAATATTTTCTATAAAAGGAGCAAAACTTTTCTTTTGTAGGCCTTTCAATGAATCTTTTAATTTTTTAATTCCGAAATTTCGATATAATGAATATAAATTATTAACAATAATTTTAATATCAGACCTGTTTTTCTTTTTATTAAATGTATTTAGTCTTCTATTACCGTGTCTACCAGGTCTTCTGTTTAAAACAGGGAAGTTAAAATATGGGTTATTAAAATCGTTTTTTAATAAATCTTTATACAAAATGTTGCCTACATTTTTTATTTGATTGTTAAGTCCAAATGGATAGATGGTCATTAATTTTCCAATCCAATAATTTTCTCTATCCAAAACATTTTGATTACTTTGAACAATTTCTATAATTTTGTATTTACAATCAAATTTAGTACAATCTGTGTTAAAATGCTTATATAGAAGAATCTTGGAGTCGATGCCGTTCTTAATTCCTGATCTATGCCCGTAGGCTCTTTCTCTTAAACATTGCTCCGTCTTTCCAACAGAGTTAATTGGGTATTATTATCCACAAGTATGTCATTATACTGTATATGTAACTGCTTCAGGTATAAACATCAAATGTTTTCATTTATTCCCAAGATATTGTGCCAGTAGACCCATATAGGCCTATACATACAGACACGCACGCCCAAAGTATCGATTACGAAATCTAAAGAGGTCTGTATAATAACCAAAGAATAGAGCCACTCATAATTGTGATATCCCATGCAACAATATATTAGATTTTGTCATATTAGTGTATGGGAGTCAAACTCTCCACCCCTCATTAGGGACATACAATCATAATGAAAACAAACAAAAATTGTGATGTCAGCAACCGAAAGTTAATGGGATCCTTTGGGGTACCAACTAAAAGAACTGGCTGTCCTGTCGAAATCCATGCATTCGTTTTCGAGATATGTTGTGAATAGACAAACAAACAAGAAACAGGAGTGAAAACAAAAATACGCTTCACCCCTACGGCGATGCGGAGGGTAATTAAAACTGCGTCATCTTACTGATTGGCTTATTAAAACAAGTACACAAGGGCGCCATAACATAACATTGGTGTTGCTTTCCTAGCTTATCTAAATAACAAGTTTACATTTCCTGGCCTAAGAACCCGGAAGACTCAACAGAATCCCACCTTAAATCCCACAGTTGCCAGATTACTAACTATTATATTATTCTACTATGATATCAGGTCTCCCTTTCATATAATTATATTGGACACTGAGCTCACACATATTATTATAGTTGGTGGTATCTTCTAAAGCTTGAATTCATAAGCCCCCAGACCAGATACCGAGACAAAAGATGCCGGGAAAATGCTTGTGTGACTTGGCCTTCAAAATCGCACAGTTGCCAGATACCGTACACTTTAGGTCGAGTTTACTACGAACGTCTAGCAGTGGTATACGATCCTCTCTACCGCGTTCTCTCTGTCTCGCTCTCTCTCTCTCACTCTCTCTTTCACTCTTTGGGGTTTACTCATATCGGGGGTCTTATCATGAATCTAATCAACCCTTATGTGATTTAATGGATGAGGTGAGCCATAAGCTTTTAATGGACGAGTCATGTGGTCTGGGTGGGTGGGGATGAACTCCGAACTGTGGTAGGAAGTGCACACGTCAGTGTTACAAGTTGTGTAGCTTTTCTGCTAGATCTAGTGTGCCTAACATCTCCCTAACGATAGTGTATGACATCTAGCAACATGATGATAAGAGGGTATTAAATAGATTTGGCCCATATCTATAATTGTCTACATGTATTATTAGTTGTCAAGCGATATTATACAGTTTCTACTATCTAGCAGTATTGTAGCTACGTTTGAGTTGCAATCTAGCTGGTTTCGTGGTTGCAAAACTGGTCGACTCAACACTGACCACAGGCCCTGGCTCTGAGGCAATCTGACTGTCAGTGTGCCCAAAGTTGTCAGAGAGGGTGGATATAGTTTTGTGAACTCCTGAGGTGGCTGACTGAAAACTCTCATCCATCTGCGTGATAGTGAGTATATTGCGATTTTTAAATCCACCTTTAATATTTCGAAAACAATCTTTATCCAAGTTTGCTTGGCCTATAATATGTGACATTATGCCTCTGTGACAATATGATCTTAGATGTTAATTTAAGACCAAACTTGGATGCATCCGATATCACTTGAATAGTTGCTTTATTGCCAATAGTTCATTCTCCAATAATCACACTTTGTTGGTGAGAATCGATTATGTGCAGCCCTTTTCCTTCTACCTTCTGTATATGTTTAATTGTCTCTATTATTATTTTGTTCTCTGTTCCTTCTCTCTTTACTACCACATCCACATCAACTTGATTCCGTCTTTATCTTGTCCTGCTATGTTGTGTATTTGCTGTTCTTCTTTGTTTACTACTTTATCAACTTGTTTCCTTCTTTCTCTTGTTCCGCTATATATCAACTCTTTGAGGATTATGACGCACTATAGCAGTTTACAGTGGCTATCATTAGACGATTTTATTCAGGATCTGTGGGAGTCTGAGGCATAATTGAGTTGGTTTTGAGCCTTTATTTTACTATAGAGGTCCTTAAACAGCATAATATCGTCTAAGGATAGCCAAAATAACCTGCTAAAACGCACCATAATCCTCAAGGGGTTAAGACTGACTCGTTATATTTTGTTCCTAATGTTTACAGTGTTCTCCCTTTCCTTCTCAACTGTCTTTTAACATTTCCACTATCTATTTCTGTATACCTATGTACAGGTCTTTCTTGTTTTTGCCGATGTGATGTACCTTGCAAATCCTGTTTTCTGTCTTTACTATATATATATATATATATATATATATATATATATATATATATATATATATATATATATATTATACCGTACAATACTTATACTGCATTTATCCATTTATTTATTTATTTAATTTATATATTTTTTGAATATTTGTTTTATATTATTTATGTATTTTATTTTTGTTTTATTTTATTTTTGTTTTATTTTATTTTTGTTTTATTTTGCTTACATACTTTTCCCCGGGCTTGTGACAACACTTTTCCTTATTAAGAGTAAGATACACTTTAACATAAAGATGTATAAAACATGTAAATATAACCACGATTGATATATTGACAATAATTTACCTGTAATTATTATATATAATACATTTATATATTAGATTAGATGGGCGTATCGCAGCCAGTAGATATATAAAGGGTGAATTGTTATGGACACTTTAGTTACCTATTTAATTCATTGTTTAAGGGGGGAAGGGTTTATTTATTGGTCGATTTATTTACATATTTAATATCGTTTTAGTTTCCTCCCTAGACCTCCATCAAGCTTAAAAAAAATCCCCAATATCCTCCTTCTATAAAATTTTGTAAATATTTTGGTAGAAAAAATTTCCGACCGAGGGGCGGTTACTCCTAAATTGCAGGCTTGCTATTGCTCGCCAGGAAAAAATCGACACCTAAATGGCACGAAAGGTTTTAATAATGACAAAATGAGGTGAAGGGTCTTAAATTCGCCTAACTAATGGGCCGAACGTCTTCAAATCTGAAAACTAATGGGGCTAAGCATATAAGCCCCATAATTTACGAAACTAGAATTAACCCTTTCAGTATACCATGATGCCCATTTAGTATTATACGACTACGGTACAATAAGAATATGTCATTGGCTTTAGGTAAGACATATTATTCAAAGGTGTATAACAATCTCACTAATTCCTTTGACACCTGCACGTCCTTCCTAAGCTAAACGCAATCGCTTAAAGATAATAAGAATATAATTTAGACATGTGTCAACGTACTGAAAGGGTTAAACTCTTCAGAACAATTAATACCAGTTTAATTATAATTAGTAAGGGGAGACGGTTGATTTATTTTTCTGGTCCCCCTTCTCCCTCATGTTTAGCCCTATTAGCTTTCAGATATTAAGACGTTTGCCCCATCAGTTTGGCGAGTTTAAGACTTTTCGTCCCATTTCTTTGTCAATATTTATACCTTTCGTGCCATTTAGGTGTCGATTTTTTTCCTGGTAAGCGGCAGCGAACCTGTAATTTGGGAGGACCAGCCTTCGGCCGGGACATTTTTCTACTAAAAAAATTACAAATATATCTAGAAAGGGGATCTTGTGGAAGTTTGTTTAATCTTATTGGATGTCTAAGGAGGACACTAGAAAAATAATGAATGGTTGCAACTGCCGAGAATCAAACTGGAGACCCACAAAGAGGACGACAGTGCTCTACCACTCTACTCTTAGTACATAACCTTGTCGATATATAGGAAGTAAGAACATGCACCGAGTGTTACACCAAACCCAACCTCACTATGATAGTCAAATGGAAGTACTGAAACACATTTGACTATCATAGTGAGGTTGGGTTTAGTGTAACATTCAGTTGCATGTTCCTATATATGGACAAAGGTATATGTACGAAGAGTGTGGGCTAAACCTTTAACCTTCTTGATGTTACAGTGGTAGGGCTCTGTCGTCCTGTTTGTTGGTCTTGATGTTACAGTGGTAGGGCTCTGTCGTCCTGTTTGTTGGTCTTGATGTTACAGTGGTAGGGCTCTGTCGTCCTGTTTGTTGGTCTTGATGTTACAGTGGTAGGGCTCTGTCGTCCTGTTTGTTGGTCTTGATGTTACAGTGGTAGGGCTCTGTCGTCCTGTTTGTTGGTCATGATGTTACAGTGGTAGGGCTCTGTCGTCCTGTTTGTTGGTCTTGATGTTACAGTGGTAGGGCTCTGTCGTCCTGTTTGTTGGTCATGATGTTACAGTGGTAGGGCTCTGTCGTCCTGTTTGTTGGTCTTGATGTTACAGTGGTAGGGCTCTGTCGTCCTGTTTGTTGGTCATGATGTTACAGTGGTAGGGCTCTGTCGTCCTGTTTGTTGGTCTTGATGTTACAGTGGTAGGGCTCTGTCGTCCTGTTTGTTGGTCTTGATGTTACAGTGGTAGGGCTCTGTCTTCCTGTTTGTTGGTCTTGATGTTACAGTGGTAGGGCTCTGTCGTCCTGTTTGTTGGTCTTGATGTTACAGTGGTAGGGCTCTGTCGTCCTGTTTGTTGGTCTTGATGTTACAGTGGTAGGGCTCTGTCGTCCTGTTTGTTGGTCTTGATGTTACAGTGGTAGGGCTCTGTCGTCCTGTTTGTTGGTCATGATGTTACAGTGGTAGGGCTCTGTCGTCCTGTTTGTTGGTCTTGATGTTACAGTGGTAGGGCTCTGTCGTCCTGTTTGTTGGTCTTGATGTTACAGTGGTAGGGCTCTGTCGTCCTGTTTGTTGGTCATGATGTTACAGTGGTAGGGCTCTGTCGTCCTGTTTGTTGGTCATGATGTTACAGTGGTAGGGCTCTGTCGTCCTGTTTGTTGGTCTTGATGTTACAGTGGTAGGGCTCTGTCGTCCTGTTTGTTGGTCATGATGTTACAGTGGTAGGGCTCTGTCGTCCTGTTTGTTGGTCTTGATGTTACAGTGGTAGGGCTCTGTCGTCCTGTTTGTTGGTCATGATGTTAC